>OX155976.1:7087821-7327821 GCA_944548615.1 Micropterix aruncella | reverse complement strand
CCTGTTGCAGTTTGGCCACTAAGTCCCATGTGTACGGTCGGCCAAACGCACGTGTCAACACCTATCCGGTGGCCTCCTCGCAGAAGTGCGAGCCCGGGTAAGACTCTTACCTTGCGGTTTCAGCCTATCGATTGTGGGTGCATGCCTTCTTGCAGGTTCTCCCAAAGTATATGCCCCCGACGGAGCCCCTGCCGTTTGCAGCCGGAACCCGGGACCACTCAGTAGCATCATTCTTCACTCTGTTTATAACTTTAGTACGTAAGCTAAAAATTGTATATTTTATAATGTTAGATAGTAAGTGAATTGTTGACATTTCTATGATTAAATAAACGGTTTACGGGGTGCGGAGGGGGTAGAAACTAGGAGAATCTTCCTCCATATCTCCGTTCGTCCACCCCTCACGTAATACCCTTCTAGTACGCGTGAGGTTGTCGATGCACGATATCCCGGGCAGATAAAACGACCCATGTCGTTAGAACTGCCCGGGTGGTGGGCGGGGTTTCTCCCCCCGTCTGTCACCTTGTAGCCTAATAATATCGATTGTGCATTCCTTCCGACACCGTTTTACCGCTACGTAAGGAAGAGGACCGCGCAAGCGACCTGGAACGTAACCAGTCGGGAGACCGGAGTAATCTGCTTGCAATTGGTAAAAAGGGCGCGAGTGTCGGCCCGCTGGGTAACTGGCTATCTCGCGGTAAGGCGTTGGCTTCTTACGGGCATGTGGCGGAACTTGACGGTGGTCGGTCAAGTCCTAAGTCTTCTGTGCTCACCTCACGGGAGACAGAACGATAAATATCGTTAAAACTTCCTGGGTTGACGGGATCGCTAGTTGTAGTCGACAGCTCTAGTTGTCCTTATATCCAAAACCTCCATTCAATACTAGGCTGACATAATGTGATTAATTTCCATTATATTTTAATTCTTATATTTATGATTATAGCTACACTCATTTATATATGACCATTACTTTTCACAAAAAAACAAAAAAAACACATTTCTTTGTTATGGCTTTGTTTACATACGCATTGAATCACTATAAACCTAATGGTTGCTATAAGGATAACAACCACCACCGAATAAATACCTTTTCCAGACTCGCCCAGCACTCCAACTATTGCTCCATACTTTGGAGCATTAGTTGAAGTGCACAACTAGGTTTGTCGCCTACAGCGGGCGAGCCCATCACCTCACAAAGTTTTAACGATTAGTCGTTCTATCTCCCTGGAGTGAGCGCAGAAGACTTGGACAAAAACAGTCCACCGTCTAGCTCCGCCACAAACCCGTAAGAGGCCAACGCCTTAACCGCGAGATAGCCAGGAGTGTTACCCAGCGGACTTACACTCACACCTTTACTTACTTACTTACACGCGCCCAGATTACTCCAGTCTCTCGATTGGTTACGAGTTCGAGGTCGCTTGCGCGGTCCTCTCCCTTACGAAGCGGTGAGACGTTGTATACCGAATCTATCGCGGACCACGGCATCCTTTGCCCGGCTGTTCACCCAGGATCGGGTAGCCGACGGTCGTTTCAAGAGCAGTCGCCGTAAGGTCCGCGACCACCCCCGCTCTATAGGAAACAGTGGGCCCGATTGCGTTTCTTTGTGAACTAAAACTAAAATAAGTCCAAGCAAATGAGACAGAGCAATACGTTAGAGCGGAATATGAAACGAACGATCGTCGATAAATACTACCTGTCGAACTTATACTCGTCCGAATAAATTCGAGCATATTTCGTGCGGTGTGATTTGACCTTGGCGGTCAGTTTTAATGCGAAAAAGTGACAACCGGTCATCTGACATTCCGCTCTAGCGTATTTCCTTGTCTCGTTCACACGGACTAATTTCCTATTTTAGTTCACGAAGAAACGCAATCGAGCCCAGTACTGCTTCCAGACTCCCCTGACTGTTAGTCAGAGTGCGCAATCGATTGGCTTATGTCGCAAATCGATTGCTGGCCAGGAGCGCCAGAATGTTGATTCCCAGGGGAAACTAACCATAAGGCTAGAGTCCTACCCAGGCTCGCACTTCATGCGTGGAGGCCGTCGGATCGTTGTTGACCCGTGAGTGTGACCAACCCTGAACAGAATGGGTCTTCGTGGCCAACTCAGCAATGGCCCATTAACTCCCGGAGTGCACAGTCGATTGGCTGACACCGCACGGTGCGCAAACCTCCAGGAGCGCCCGATGGTTGACTCCTAGGGGACACTGGCCCGCAGGCCAGCGGCCTAGCCTGGCTCTCCCTTCTGCGTGGAGAACGCCGGATAGGTGTTGACCCGTGAGTATCACTGGCCTTGAACGAATGGGTCTTCGTGGCCAACCCCAACAGGGCCCATTAACTCCCTATATAAATACAATCTAGGTGACGGATGGAGAAGGAGGTGGGGGGAATGGGAGGGGGAAGGGGGTTATACATTAAGTAAATATTTCTTGATAGATTTTTTAAAGCCGATCAGTTTTACAAGTTGTTTCATTTATTTATTTATTTATTTTTAGGAAAACCAACAGCTAATAATAATTTAACAAAAAGACGGAGTAAGATAACAGAGAGCCAATTCAAGGTTTTCACTTTTAAGTAACGTTGTAGAAACATAATATGTGAACTTTCAATTAAAGCTATCGATTAAAAATACATCAATAATTATTCAACAATTAATGCTAAAGAATTTACAGCCGCTGCCTAGCCGAGGTAATACTCGTACAGAATAGATCAAAGTCAAAGCGTTTAATCAAATCATTGAAATTGTCACTTGTTGGCCACAGAAATGCATTTTGCCTATAGTTGGTATCAGCATGAGGAACATGAAGAGCAGGGTTAAATCTATTGAGTTTGGAAGGAACACGGAGTTTAATTTTATTTAGTAAGTCAGGACAGTTAATGTTATTGGAGGTGGTTTTTAGCAAAAAGGTTAAGTCCGCGGTTTCACGCCGCTTAATCAAGGGAAGGATATGAAATTTCTTGCATAAATTGAAATAAAGGGTCCGCCAAATAACTTTTTTTTTTGAAAATGCTATAAAAAAAACTACTAAATATTTTTTCAAATCCCTCCGGTTAATGATGGAAAATAATTTCATTCAAATGGCTGCCTCGGCTGGCCATGCAGTAGCCTACACGCTGGTTCCAATTTTTAAGTACATTATCGATTGTGTGCAGCTGTGGTGTTTTCTGTGCCCCAAATGCGACAATTCTGCTTGTTTACATACATGCCAAGATGGAAATGAGCTTCATCTGGAAAGATGATTTTTTTGGCAAAATCCGCATCTTCTGCAAGTCGATCGCAGGCCCACTTAGCGAAGCGAAAACGCATTGGATGGTCAGTTGGCTTCAACTCCTGAACCAATTGGACTTTGTACGGCGTCATACCAAGGTCTTTACGCAAAATTCGTCTCAATGATGTCTGCGAAATGTCCAATTGTTGAGAACGACGGTGAACTGATGTTGATGGCGATTCACGCACACTTTCGGCCACAGCAGCAATATTCTCGGGTGTACGTACTGTTTTTGGCTTTTCACGCGTTGGTTTATCGATGAGGATGCCAGTTTCTTTCACTTTTTTCACAAGGTAACGAACATACGGAGCTGACGGTGCTTCTCTTCTTCCAAAATCCGTACGCAATTTTCGCACACATTCTGCAACATTACCATGATTTTCAAAGTAATGTCGCAAGATTTCCCAGCGTTGTTCAAGCGTATACAAAACCATATTCGTTCAGCGGAAGGATAAAACTAATTATCTGTCAAATCAGACATGAGGTAAATGTTGCCATACACGAAATAAGCACTAGTTGAAAAAAAAAACTTTACATGGCGGACCCTATAGTTAGATGAGCTGTATGGGATTTTCAGACGGAAGCAGAGATATTTCACGAACTTCATTTGAATGCGCTCGATTCTATTTATATATTTATCATAACAAGGGTTCCATACCTGAGATGCATTTCCCAAGATGCTTCTGACAAAAGTGCAGAGGCAAAAGCACATTTATTTATTTATTTATTTATTTCGGGAAACATACAGCGCTTCATTAATTATTACTAATTATTCTAATACACAGTTTCGCTGGCCGATTAATTGTTTCCTACATTATTTTCTTATACGGTAGATCAAAAATTGCATTGCACTAAATTAAATTAAATTGCAATTGAACTATTGTAAGGATAGGAAAGGAGAGGGATGGGATATATATAGGATAGGATATAGATATTCAAATTATATTCACTGTGTAATCACTTCCTAGACGCCTAGTGAGCTAAGGACAGCTTCGCTGAATTTAGGTTGATATTCGGTCATAGTCATAGTTCCATATTCGGGCCGCCTGCACTGCAAAAGCTTAGACATGAAAGTGCTATTAATTGCTACATATCCAATTAACCCTATTAATAAAACCCTCATTTTGATTTTTCCATAGATGATATCAAAGCAAATGGCGATGCAATACCTTCGGCAATGTACTGGAAAGGTCATCGTGATGTTTAAATAAAATGTTTTTATCGCGCTACAAAGGCGTAAATTGCGTTTTCGGAATGTTCACAGGCCGAGTGGTGAGAAAAGACGTAAACACGTGCGAGCCCGCACATCTCACATCTATTGAGAAAATGCGTAGATAGGCTCTTCGATACACCATATTGTAAAATATGGTCCTAATGGATCCGTGCAGATTCAGTGGTGCTTGCTAAAAATCTATACCATCTGGCCTTCCTAACTCACGGTTTAACTCCTATCTGGTAGCCTCCTCGAAGAGGGGCTCACCCTGTCAGGGCCGCTGTGAACTTCTGCAACGGCTGTAATTCTGCAGTCGGAGGCGGTTGGGATCAAAAGGGCAAAACTGGGCAGTTGGTGCGCCATCCGGTTTGCTAGGTATTGAATTCCCAGCTGGCGAATAACCACAGGGGTCTGGAGACGTATGGTTCCTATGACAGCCGAGGGTATTTGTCGACCTGACGTCTTCAACCCTTGAATCGATCCGTCGGACACCCGATCCCGAGTGATCATGGCGTGCAAAGGGCGTCACGGTCCGCAAAACATTCAAACTGAATAACCGTTATTTACAATAACAAATCTGGTAGTAAGAGCGTGAGGTTCGCCCTCGGGTTCACATTCCAGTGCCTTGCGGTAAGGCGTCGGCTTCTTACGGGCATGTTGGCGGAGCTAGACTGTGGACTGTGTGTGTTATCCCTGGGTTACTGGGTAGTCACCTCACGGCTGAAAGAACGATCTATATCGTTACAACAGCATCAGATGTCGGGTTCGCCCGTTACAGATGACAGCTCTTAACGTTGACGTTGTCTCTTTCACTCGGAGCAACCAATTGTATCGCTTCGGTGCTGCTACGGACGGACACAGCTGAATGAAAGTTCGTAATCGTTCCGTGCAGCTTGGGTAGTGTTGGCATATTTTCATATCATATGCCCTGCCCAACTAACATTTCAACTCCTATTTGGTAGCCTCCTTGAAGAGGGACTTGGGCGGTCGATGCACTGTCCAGTTTGCAATGGGCGAATAACCAGGTGGGGTCTGGATATATATATATATATATATATATATATATATATATATATATATATATATATATATATATATATATATATATATATATATATATATATATATATATATATATATATATATATATATATATATATATATATATATATATATATATATATATATATATAGATATATATATATATATATATATATATATATATATATATATATATATATATATATATATATATATATATATATATATATATATATATATATATAGAAATAGAAATAGAAATAGAAATATTTTTATTGTCCGAAATTGTGGTGGTACATTTATGGTGATAATGCGTAAAACTATGTATCTCACAATTACCTGTTATTAAAACAGATTGACAAATTTACTTATCTGCTAAATTGACTTATCTGCTAATTATAATATCTTATTAAAAATGCAATTATTTCACTGGTTTAACATGAAAAAAAAATTTAAACAGACCGGATAAGTAGAGCTAACAATAGAAGACAATTAGAAAAAATAATTCACCAATAATATAAAAAATAAAGAAAAAATCAAAAATCAAGGAATAATCAAAATTCCGCCTATAAATACGAAATGTATATAATTTAAAATGTAACAGTAGAAAACAATTAATAAAAAATAATTCATCAATAATATAAAAAATAATGAAAAAAATCAAAATCAAGGAATAATCAAAAATCCGCCTATAAATACGAAATGTATATAATTGAAAATTTGTAATCTTTCTAATTGAATTAATTTAAAAACAAAATGAAAATGCATGCCTACAATATAATATTATGAGAAATATTCGTTTAATGTGTAAAAGCTTTTATCGATAAGCCATTTTTTCAACGCTGCGGTAAACCCTTTTCCTTTTATTTCTTTGATATTTGCAGGTAGGTGGTTATAGATTTTTATTGCATTGTATAACATTCCTTTTTTAAATAGAGTTAAATTTGGCTTGGGTGCTTGTAGCTCATGTTTATTTCGTGTGTTATAGCCGTGTTCAACATTGTTTGTTTTGAAATACTGATCGTGGTCCCTTATAAATTTGCAGGTTTCCAAGATGTATATCGATATAAACGTTAGCACAAACTCCTTTTTAAATAGTGGTTTGCAGCTGTCAGTCTTTGGAATTCCACATATTATTCGTAAGCATCGTTTTTGTACTATGAATATTTCCTCTGCGTTTACCGAATTGCCCCAAAGCGTAATTCCATATTTTATGCAGGCGTAAATATATGCATAATATGCCATAAAGGCTGTTTTTTTATCTGTAGTTCGTTTTAAAATCCTTAGAGCGTAGCAAAATTTCGAAATTTTTATTTTTACATCCTCGACATGGGCTTTCCAGTTCAAATTACAGTCGATTGTTATCCCTAGTAATTTGAATTTTTGCACCATATCAATAATCTGAGCGTTATGTTTAATTTCAAATTTGTATTTTTGTGCTTGATAGGAATGAAATTGCATACATTTTGTTTTTTCCGCATTTACACTTAAATTATTTGACCCTAACCATTCAGTTACTTCTATAAAGCTTGTGTTTGCGCTGCTTTCCACATCAGCTTTAGTATGGCCCCCAATTAAGATAGAAGTATCGTCGGCGAATAGGATTATTTTCTGTTGTGTCGCTAAAGGAAGTTCGTTTACATATATTATAAACAGCAGGCAACCGAGGACGCTTCCCTGCGGAATGCCATGCTGTGATCGAAGCCATTTTGATCGTACAGGTTCTACCATCTTTTTATTGCTATTAAAGTATGTAATTTCAACGCACTGCTCCCGTTCAGTAAGGTAAGATTTTAACCAATCATAGGCTTTGCCTCGGATTCCGACGTTGTAGCATTTCTCTAAGAGTTTTTCGTGTAGTACACAATCATATGCCTTAGATAAATCTAGCAATAACCCCAGGGTGACATGTTTATTATTTAGTAAATTTAGAATTTCGTTAGTATATTGAAAGACAGCTAGTGTAGTTGACTTGTTCTTTCTAAATCCATTTTGATTTTCCGAAAAAATATTATATTTTTCAAGGAAACTATATATTCTAGTGTAGACGGTCTTTTCGTATATTTTCGCAAAAGTTGATAGGAGAGCAATCGGACGGTAGTTTGAGGGGTTCCTACTATCCCCTTTTTTAAAAAGTGGCCTAATAATAGCTCTCTTTAAATAAGTGGGAAATATACCTTCTTGAAATGACTGATTTATTAGCAGCGCTAAAGGTGCTGATAATTGGTCAACACACGACTTGACCACGCTGGTCGGAATTTCATCATAGCCAAAAGATTTCTTATTTTTTAGCCCCTTAATTATAGTAGATATTTCTTTTTCATCAACCGGATTTAAATATATAGAATTACTTACGCTATTTGTTGGTAATATTTGTTTTCCGTTTGAAGGATTAGCTGTCTGTTTATCTTTTCCAACGGTAATAAAAAAATTGTTAAATTCTCTCGCTATTCTTTTTGGCTCGACTGTGGGCATGTTTTCAATGTTTATTTCTAAATTTTTTTGTTTTATTTCCTTTGATCTTCCACTATGATCTTTTATAACTTGCCATGTTGACTTCACTATGTTTTCTGATGTTTCAATAATTTTTTTATAATGTAACTTTTTTGCACAATTTATAGTTTTTGATAGTATTTTTTTATATGTTTTGTAATGATCAGAAATTATTCTACTTTTTGCACTCCGTTTCAAAATTAAAAGCAAACGTTTATTTTTACATGATATTTTTAGACCTTTCGTTAGCCAATTCGCTTTTTTTGTCGAATTCGCACTACAGGTTTTGTGTGGAATATTTTCTTCTAAACAATTATGAATTTTTTCGCTAAATACAATATATATATATATATATATATATATATATATATATATATATATATATATATATATATATATATATATATATATATATATATATATATATATATATATATATATATATATATATATATATATATATATATATATATATATATATATATATATATATATATATATATATATATATCCTAGAGAGAGAGCGGTAGTTGTCGACCTGGCGTCATCTATTCTTGAAACGATCTGTAGGCCACCCGACCCCGAGTGGCCATAGCGGGCGAAAGGGCGCCTCAGCCGCGATATATCTAAACTGAATTCCAGCTTACGTCCGGTAGCTCCTGCGCAAGCGACCTCGAATCCGAAGTGAGAGCGCCAGGTCGGCCCGCGAAGTTGGCCCACATCACTTCCCATGGTCTTGCGGTAAAACGTTGGACTCTCACAGACTAGTTGGCGTAGTTAGTGGACTGTGTTTTCCCTAAACCTTCGCGTTCACCCTATGATTGAAAGAACGATCTAGTATAGTTAAAAGTTCCTGGGATAGCGGGTTCGCACGTAGTCGTCAACTCGAAAATGATTCGTATGTTAACCATTCACAAGCGCAGGCCACTCTGCTATATATAAGCCACTCAGGCAACTTAATTCCATGAACATAGCTCGCGTGATTTTCAAGAACTCGTATTTATGTTTTACTTTCCTGGCAAAGGAAAATATTGTGTACGCACTTCTGTTTGTCTGTGTGTATTCCTCCGCGATAGAGCCCAAACGCTTCATTCGATTGAGCTGAAATTTGGCATGCAGGCATCATTTGGGCAAGGTAAGAGTTGAAAAGAATCATTTGGACATGGCAAAAAATATTGTTAAAATCGGTCCACCAAGAGGGCGCGCTAGTAATACTGCAATCTCGAAATATTCGACTTGAAGACTTGAAATTCGGTAAACAGATGGGTCGTAGGGTCGAAACCATATTGTTAAATTTTGGTTGCAATATTTCGAGCCGCCCGAGGCTAGCCGAGAACGAACAATATTTGAAAATAGCCATTTTAATACCACGGAAATACTACAAACATACTATAAATGTACTAGAGTTCCTGTCATAATCAATCACTATCGGCAGGGGGTGGTGTTTGGGGATGGGTCGATAATATTCTTCTTCTTGGTGGTGGGGTGGGTTGTGTTTAGGGTGGGGATTTTGAGGGTAGGGACTGATTATAAGTTATCTTTGAAAAAAAAGTAATCGTTTCAGTAGAGAATAGCGACATATATGGATGACTTTTTGTTACGTAGAAATTTGGTCTCTAAATATAAATACATGCTAATAGCATCAAATTTAAATTACAAATACTTCAATTTTATACATATTCTGTTAGGCGCTAATATAGCACTATACATTATTTTAGCGGTACTCTTACACCAACTAGAGTTGTCGACTACTGCGGGCGAGCCCGTCACCTCAGGAAGTTTTAACGATTAGTCGTTCTATCTCCCTGGAGTGAGCGCAGAAGACTTAGGACAAAACCAGTCCACCGTCTAGCTCCGCCACAAACCCGTAAGAGGCCAACGCCTTAACCGCGAGATAGCCAGATTACTCCAGTCCCTCGATTGGTTACGAGTTCGAAGTCGCTTGCGCGGTCCTATCCCTTACGAAGCGGTGAAACGGTGTACACCGAATCTATCGCGGACCACGGCATCCTTTGCCCGGCTGTTCACCCAGGATCGGGTAACTGATGGTCGTTTCAGCCGTAAGGTCCGCAACCAGCCCAGCTCTATTAGAAACAGTACTGCTTCCAGACTCCCCCGACTGTTAGATCGATTGGCTTATGCCGCACGGTGCGCAGACCGTCCAGGAGCGCCAGAAGGTTGATTCCCAGGGGAAACTAACCATAGGGCCAGAGTCCTACCCAGGCTCGCACTTCATACGTGGAGGCCGTCGCATAGGTGTTGACCCGTGAGTGTGACCAACCCTGAACAGAATGGGTCTTCGTGGCCAAGTCAGCAAGGGCCCATTAACCCCCATTAACCCCCAGCAAGGGCCCATTACACCACAATTCGCTAAGAGTTACTACGGCATATCTTTCTTTTTCCTTAGACGACGCCCTCAAAGTATCGAATCGGCGGGGCGCCATAATCCCCTATTATCGGAATAGAACGGAAAAGGAAAAGTAGGAAAAAGTAGGAAAGGGTGGTGGGGCAGCCACAGGTGGTCTTTTGCGAGGCTATAGCCACAGACCGGCAACATCGCGTTTTATGCTCCACCAATTGCCACCCCGCAACTAATAAAACGACCCAAATAAAGGATTTCATGGCTAGTAAAGGAAATGGGTAAAAGCGTGATTTTGTGATTTATCATCATCACTAACAGAACGCTGTTAGTGATGGTGCACTGATAGAACACAGTGAGAGAAATATTGGTTTTGTCCTCGCCTTATTATGCACTACATGGTTAATATGTACTTAACAGTATTACCGCATAATGTTATACATCTGCCCATAATTATTGTGCACTTATATGTTAATATTAGTGTGCATGAACAACGATGTAAATGACATTTTTCTCAAGATAGTTAAAATCACTTTTTATTGGGAGTTGCCGTTACCCTAATTATTATTGCTAACGGTTAGCCCGTCGAAAAGAAATAGTATGTTCGTTCATTCGTTAACGTGTCCGGGCCAGGTTAGAACGCATCTCTCCAAAAGCATGCGGCCTGGATGGCTTGTAGTTTGCCTTTTGTAGGTCCGGGTGTGTGACAGGTGTTGATAACTGCTGGCAGGATCAAAGGTGGTCTTCACTCTGCCGCGTTCGACAGTCGCATATTGGATTCTCTGTTTAGCCCTAGCGAACAAGATTAGCTCGGCATCTTGTCACACCCATTCTCAGTCCGTTCAGATCCTATGCGAGGGGAGATGGGGTCCCGGTGCTATTTGTTCCCTTACGTCCTCGCCAAGTGAAGCCCTCCATTGAGTAATGCGGTTCGATGATTGACTGCCTTGTAGTTGTTGTGTGCGGTTCATGATAACTTCTGCGATTTAAGGCGATTTTGGTGTGGTCCTTGTCCGTGCAGTGGGTGTCTTAAGTCATCTTATCACCTTAAAGCGTTCTGAGTCAGCCAGGACATCACGACGTATTGAGGGGAACGATGCTGATGAGCGGATAAGGCTTTTCGACGAGAGTAGATTTGAGGCAGACGGGTAAAATTCTTGTAGTATCGTTGACAGCAGTGTCGACCATTTTTGAGTGTATTGATTCACTCTACACTGGAGCGACATATTTCGCTGCGGAGTTACATAGGCCCATAGCTGAGATTCTGGGTGTAGCTGAGTTGGCCCCCATGTACTCTAAGCTAGCTTCCTAACGATGCTATTTCTTGAATACACCTTCTGTTTCGTGTTGTGGTAGTGGGCTTTGTAATTTAGATAACGACCGAGGGTCACTCTCAGGCGTCTCAGGCAAGTGGGTGCTTCAAAGTGCTGTAGGTTTTCTCCTTTCCATCTGACCTATCTGAACATTATATTGATAGTGTAGTATGAAACTATGATCATGTAATATTCGATCGTTTCTACTATATTGTCTTCTCTTCTTAATTACGTATTCAACATAGGCAGGGCATGAGATACCCCACCAGTCGACGTCAGGCTAATGAATATGACAACGGCTGAAAGGATATTGAAATTCAGATTAGCCTCAACCCTTTAGTTGCAATAAAAATCGACTTTAAAGTGCTCTTTGTTGAACTACCTTTGATCGTACGCTTTAAAAAATAGTGACTCCTCCCTTGGCAAACTCATTAAAAGACCGCATCAGGGGCGACATAGCCAATCCGTCTTTAATTCTAGATGTTGAGGTTGAGTGTCAAATGACCAGGCAAATCTTTTGTATGTCCATCAAAAAGCCAGTTTTAATTTTTATCTAACGGTTAGGGAAAGCGGTTTTTAACACGCTTTTATTAGGTCGACCTGCATGTAACTAACTATGTAATGGAATCTAAGGTAACTAATTTAACCATCTTCCAAGGATAGTAGCGTCATGAAAATTGGCAGCTGTATGTAGTTCTGATGACAATACAATAATATAGTACTGTCGAACTGATCTGATGATGGAGTCGGGAGATTTGAACTGGAACTTCATGATGGAACATCGTATCATAGCTGTGGACTCGTTAGAAAAGTCTTGGAATGAACTTTGACCACGATTAGGTTTCAAGGTCGGATGATGTGGTTTTTACGTGCATTTATAATAGCGTGTTTTTAGTGTGGTTTTTTAAACTATTAATTTATTTTTAGATGAAGGCGGAAATCCCCCCCATCCTTCCCCCGAGACGAATCAAATTTAGGCCATTTCCAGATTGAAGTATGGCTGTGTGTCTGGGTCATTATATCCCTCCACGATAGCGACAAATCGCTTCATCCGCTTGAGTTAAAGTTTGCCATGCAAGCATCATTCGATCATGGCAAAAGTTGAAAAGAGGCGAGCTAGTCATACTTAAATCTCGAAATATTTGACTTGGAGACTTGAAATATGTACAAACGTGCGTCGTTGGACCAATACCACATTGTGAAATTTTGGGAGTTTATAGGCCCTTGCTGAGTTGGCCACGAAGACCCATTCTGTTCAGGGTTGGTCACACTCACGGGTCAACGCCTATCCGACAGCCTCCACGCATGAAGTGCGAGCCTGTGTAGGACTCTGGCCTTATGGTTAGTTTCCCCTGGGAATCAACCTTCTGGCGCTCCTGGACGGTCTGCGCACCGTGCGGTGTAAGCCAATCGATTGCGCACTCTGAATAACAGTCGGGGGAGTCTGGAAGCAGTACTGTTTCCTATAGAGCGGGGGTGGTTGCGGACCTTACGGCGACTGCTCTTGAAACGACCATCGGCTACCCGATCCTGGGTGAACAGCCGGGCAAAGGATGCCGTCGTCCGCGATAGATTCGGTATTCACCGTTTCACCGCTTCTGGTTTGTGGCGGAGATACTGAGTAATCTGAAGTAATTATCGCAATTGGAAGTAAATCGCAATTGGAAGTAAAGGCGTGAGTGTAAGCCCGCTAGGTAACACTCCTGGCTATTTCGCGGTTCAGGCGTTGGCCTCTTACGGGTTTGTGGCGGAGCTAGACGGTGCACTGTTTTGTCCAAGTCTTTTGCGCTCTTATCGAGGGAGATAGAACGACTAATCGTTAAAACTTCCTGAGGTGACGGGCTCGCCCGCTGTAGTCGACAACCCTAGTTGTGAAATTTTGTTTAGAATATCTGTTATACAAGCAACACAAATATTTTTTTAAATTCTGCCATATTTAAGAAAATAGTTCACTATAATGAAAAATAGCCATATTAATACCACGGAAATACTATCAATATACTACATTTTTGACCATAATCACGACACAATCACTATCGGGTGCATAGTGGTTAGGTCACCTGATCATACTTTGTAAGGTTCCGGGTTCGATTCCCGGCTGGGTTACAATTTTCCTTTGGGATAAAATAACGGGATTGAATTTCAATTCTGTCGATCGAATGCAATAACAAGAGTAACACACATATAACACGCACACATACATATAAACACTTCATAATAGGATCGGTAGAAAGCGATGTTTGATTCTACTCGTCGATTCTATTTGTCGTATGACAATAAACCAGACCATTGTGAAATTTCACAATAAAGAGTAAAGGAACTGTACCGAATATGTAAGGCAATATTTAAAAAAGCTGCTAAAAAATGTAGGTTCATATTTTACTCAACATTGTTGATCCTATCTCTTGGAAATATAATCCAGTATTACAGAATAATGTTCGAAACCTTTAAATTTTCTTTAATTTATTTATGTAAAATAAAGCATAAAAAGTACCAAAAATTAAGTTTCAAAGAAGGGTTCCCGATATGGAATACACAAATTTTATAATAAAAACAATTACCTATTTTTTATTTTTATTTTGTAAATGAAACAAAGCAATTCCTTACAGCCGTTAGCTGGAACAAAGTAGCGCTAGGTACATCAAACACCTTGGAAGCTTTCTGGAACCCCATTTGTTAATATTTTACCGCATCAATTGCGTTTTTCATAGCCGCTTTGTTTTACGGTTTCCGAGTTTTCTTTGTAGGCTCCATATTGACGCACTGATTAGTACCTATAAAGAAAAAGCAGCAATTCTCACATCCGGCGGCCTCCACGCTCGAAGTGCGAGAGGAAGTACCAGAGGTTTGATTCCCAGGGGAGGTCCTTCGACCGAACGTCCTACCCAGGTTCGCACCTCATGCGTGGAGGCCGTCGGATAGGTGTTGACCCGTGAGTGTGACCGACCCTGAACACATGGGTCTTCGTGGCCAACCCAGCATGGGCCCGTTAGCTCCCAAAACAGTCGGGGGAGTCTGGAAGCAGTACTGTTTCCTATTGAGCGGGGTTGGTTGCGGACCTTACGGCGACTGCTTTTGAAATGACCATCGGCCATCCAATCCTGGGTGAACAGCCGGGCAAAGGACGCTGTGGACCGCGATAGATCCTGGCTATCTCGCGGTTAAGGCGTTGGCCTCTTACGGGCTTGTGGCGGAGCTAGAGGGTGGACTGTTTTGTCCTCAAGTCTTCTGCGCTCCCTCCAGGGAGATAGAACGACTAATCGTTAAAACTTTCTGAGGTGACGGGCTCGCCCGCTGTAGTCGACCCCTAGAGGAAACTAGGACTCTAATCTTCTGGCGCTCCTGGACGGTCTGCGTAACGTGCTGCGTAAGCCAGTCGGTTGTGCATTCTGACTAACAGTCGGGGGAGTCTAGAGCAGTACTGTTTCCTCTAAAGCGGGGGTGGTTGCTGTTCGGTTTACACCGTTTCACCGCTTCGCAAGGGAGAGGATCGCGTAAGCGACCTCGAACTCGTAACCAATCGGCAATCGGACGTTGGCCTCTTACGGACATGTAACGGAGCTTGACGGTGGACTGTTTTGTACTAGTCTTCTGCGCTCACTTCACTGGAGATAGAACGACTAAACGTTAAAACTTCCTGATGTGACGGGTTTGACCGTTGTAGTTGACAACTCTATTTTGTTCATATATCGTTTTTAATATAAGTTTTAAATCGAAGACTGTCGCAGTTAATTGACATGGATTTTACCACTTTGAGTTGTAGCTTTATGTATGATATGTTTCAATTTCTTATTTTTGTGCTCAGACTACGTTGTTTTAATGTATACCTCAGAATATACTACAAATATCTTATCGAGATATTTTGTATCGACTTTTGAAGCGAAAAATGTTCTAATGCCCGCTCTACTTGTTGGCCAGTAGGGCGGTGTCGACTACAGCGGGCGAACCCGACACCCTAGGCCTAGGGCTGGTAAAACGATATGTGATCATTCTTTCAGCCGTGACAAGAAATCTACCGTCTAGCTCCGCGAACAAGGCCGAGGCACCGGGAAAGGTACCCAGCGGCCAGCCTCACCACATATATACTCCTATTTTTTCTTTTCTGTAATCTTTTATTCGTTATAAATATGTAATCAATACAATTTCTCTTAGCCTTTTAGATTTTAATTTCCTAGCAAGGAAAGTATTGCGGACGCGCTTCTGTGTATCTCTCTGTATGTATTCCTCTACGATAGCGCCCAAACACTTCGTCCGATTGAGCTAAAATTTGCTATGCAGGCATCATTTCCTCATAGCAAAAGTTGAAAAGATTTTGGCTGTAATCGGTACACAAGCTGGCGCGCTAGTAATACTTCAATCTTGGAATATTTGACTCGGTACACAGATGCGTCGATGGGCCGAAACCATATTTTTAAATTTCGGTTGGAATATCTCTTATATAATGCGACACATTCTTTTTAATTTCCGCCGTATTTAAGAAATACTACATCATTATGGAAAATAGTCATTTTAATACCACAAAAATATTTAAAAAATACTGCAAATATACATTTGATATCATAGTCACTTAACATAATCACCATCGGGTGGGGGGGTTGGTCAGTGGGGGCGTACTGTATTTTTAATTCCGTATATTTTCTTATTTATGCTATATTATGAATAATATCAGATTGCTGGATTGTACAATTGTTTACGTGCGATGTTATAATTGGTACGTAGGTAGATAGATTTATGATTAAGATATTAAGTTTAAAAATAATATAATAATTGTAAGTTCAATAGCCTTATCACGGGAGTGCCTAGCAAGGAGGTTTAACTTTACTCGGCACATTAGGCAAATAAACTTTTACATTTAACTAATGCGCAATTTAGCCTGGGCTCAGACAGATGTATGCCTAAATTTAGAAGCATATAACGGTAATTTCTGGGTTGTAAATTATATTTCTTTTGTGCTTTTGCATTTTAATGTACATGTAACTATTAAATAAATAAAGATTAAATAAACTTTTAACTGTATGCTGGGTAAATTAAGAGGCATGACGCAGTGATGAAACATACACAGCTTGTACAACCCCTTCACTACCATCTACCATCTGCCCTAATGATGACCAGCTTACGACTGAAGAGGAACTGTAAGAAAAAGAAGAGTAAACATACCATCATTCGTACCCCAGGGTGTGGACTTTGTCTACACTTGTTTAATGTTGACGTAGACATATTGGTTAGAAAGAGTGAGGGTCGGTTTCGGCGTGTACTTTCGGGGTCGTTAAAAAACAAAACGTTGGCGTTATTTTTACGCGATATTACTGAACGCACAAGCCTTAACAAGGCGAGAAGTATTAGGGCGGTAAAAATGCGATTTTAAAAGCAATCGAGTTGTCAAGTCTTTACCAAAGTTCCTGTTTTAAAAATATATTTAATTCCTCCTACCATGTGTATGCCGGTGAAAAGCAAACAAAGCAATCCTCGACAAGTTAATGTCTTTGTGAGATTTGTATTTTATCTACGGGCCTGATCTTATTTTTCTGATCTGATCGTTGTAGGTTTCCGGGGTAAAACTTCCTGAGGTGACGGGCTCGCCCGCTGTAGTCGACAACTTTAGTTGGTATCTTTTAACCGGCTCTGAATTCAGGATCAGGTAGCCAATTGGTCATTTTAAGAGTGACTATCATAATTGAATGCAATACAGAAGTTTGTGTTTGGGTTGTTAACCGTTGAGTAGTCCCCTCAGGGCCCGATTTACCAATAGGCTAATTAGGCTATAGCCTTGGGCGCTAGGACTTTAGGGGCGCATATAGGGCCTATAAGTCAGATCACTTAAGTACGGGAAATAATTGGTCGTGTGGCATTGCTTTTCAGTACAAACTTTTACATTACTGAATAGGTACATTACATTGAACAATACCCGCAGGCGGATAATTGATGCTCATGCAGAAAGTTAAGTGTTAAGTTACATGTACAAGTGTGTACAAAATGAGTGAGAAAAACACTACAAGAAGCGGATCAGATTCCGGAGAACAGAATCCTGGCAAAACTTCTGTATTAGCATAAACTCAACGAACCAAGCCGGAAGAATAAAGAAAATCCTAGCTAAAGGTGAGCCCAACCTCCTAGGCTCCCTGAAAAAGGAAGACGGCACTTACACAAACACAGATGTAGAAACCAGCTCAGTACTCCTGGAAACACACTTTCCTGGATGTCAAATCACAGAAGATCCTGAGTGGCCAGACGAAAACTACAGCACACCAACAACCCAAGAATGGGAAGTTGCAAACAAGATAGTAACTACGGACAAGATAAAATAGACCCTGAAAAGCTTCAAACCTTTCAAATCCGCAGGGCTGGATGGCATTTTCCCAGCACTACTACAATGGCAACCAAGCCATGCAACAAAATACTTACTACCAATCTATAGGGCCTGCATAGCCTTCAAATACATTCCAAAGGCATGGAGAGAGGCGAAAGTAGTCTTCTTACCGAAACCGGGAAAGGAGGACTACTCACACGCCAAATCCTTCAGACCTATCAGCCTAACGTCTTTCTTACTAAAGGCGTTAGAAAGACTGATGGACCGTCACCTAAGGGATGGGGCACTAAGAAATAAACAACTACACCCACAACAACACGCCTACACAAAAGGCAAATCAACAGAGTCGGCCCTACACATGGTGGTGCACAAAATAGAATCGGCTCTAACAAATAAGCTGTCAACACTCGCCGCCTTTATAGACATAGAAGGCGCTTTTGACAAAACCATGCACAACAGCATAAACCACGCCCTACAGGAACTTAAGGTGGAACCAGTCACCATAAAATGGATCACGGAGCTGGTTAGCAAAAGGGCGGTCCAGATAGTGATGAATACTACCACAAGAGCGAAGGTAGTTAAAGGATGCCCCCAAGGGGGGGTCCTATCACCACTTCTATGGAACATAGTAGTGGACAGCCTCATAAAAACACTAAATGAAAGGGGTTACACTACTATTGGTTATGCCGACGACCTAACAATAATGATTAATGGAAACGCAGAAAATATGCTATGTAAAGTCATGCGCTCAGCTTTACAGATAGTAGAAAAGTGGTGTGACGAACATAAATTGTCAGTAAATCCGAAAAAGACAGAACTCATCCTCTTCACCAACAAGAGGAAGTTACCAGAACTACAAGTACCAAAATTATTCAACACCAAACTCTCCCTATCTACAGAGGTGAAATATCTGGGAGGCATCCTTGACAGCAAATTAAACTGGGCGAGTCATATCGAAGCCAAAACAAAGAGGGCCTGCCTAACTTTTTGGCAGTGTCGGAGACTAGTGGGGAAAAAATGGGGTCTCAACCCAAAAATCACACTTTGGCTGTACACATCAGTCATCAGGCCCTCTCTGACTTATGGATCAGTTGTATGGTGGCCCAGAACACAACTGACCACAGTGAAAGCGAGACTCCAGAGCCTGCAACGCTTAGCGTGTGTAGCAGCCACTGGATGTATGAGAACCACACCATCGGCAGCACTAGAGTACCTCCTAAACATGAGACCTCTGGATCTTGTCATCCAAGAGGAGGCTAAGGCAGCCGCTCTAAGACTAAGAGCAAATGGACTGTGGAAACAAAACACAGAAACACCACACTCAAAAATTCTGAAACGGGTTCCAGAAGAAATACCTCTTCTGGACGCACCCATGGACAGGATAATATGCCATCATGTCTTTGATCGAAGATACAATATCCAACTCATTGCAGAACCAGCAGATCACTCTGGTACAAATGAAGTAAGGATATACACAGATGGCTCCAAAACCACTCAAGGTACCGGAGCCGGCGTCTTCTCAAATGATCTAAACATCAAAATATCAACTACCCTAGGCAACCTAAATACGATCTTCCAAGCAGAATGCCTTGGCATCACCAGAGCAGCACAAGCAGTTGCAGCCAAAGATGTCGGAGACCTAAGCTTGAAATTTGTCCCCGACAGTGCCTCCGTGCTACAAGCGCTAGCAAAAAATACTATAACCTCTGTCTTTGTACTGGAATGCCTCAATGCGCTTCAATCCATTGCAGGGTCAAATAGAGTGACCCTGCAATGGATTAAAGGGCACAGCGACTCACTGGGAAACGATGCGGCAGACGAACTGGCCAAAAGGGGATCAAAGGAAATATTATATGGACCGGAACCCTTGATGCCCATTCCCCAGGCCCAAATAAAAACATGGCTACGCAGGAACACCGAAGAAACCCACCTTACAGAATGGAAAAAGAACGCAGGATACAGGCAAACAAAGAACGCGGTTCCGGAAGCGTCCAAAAAACTTGCCCGCAACCTCACCAGATTAAAAAGGGACAAAATCCGTAAAGTCATAGGTACTATGACAGGCCACTGTCCCCTAAACAAACACCTGTTTACCAGGTGTGACAGACAGCCCTCTATGCAGAGGATGCATGGAGGAAGAAGAAACGCCACAGCATGTGCTCATGGAATGCAGGAGCGTGGCAGAGCAACGGGCAAGAATACTACAATCTCCAGCATCTGTCCCGGAGGCCTGTAGCAACCCAAACAGGCTGCTAACGTTCTGGGACAGCCTGGGTTGGCTGGAGTAACATAAATAGAAACATGAGCCACGCACAACGGCCCAATCAAGAGGTTAAGTGCGGGAAAAGGCCCAGACAAAACTATCATCCGGTAAATTATGATTGTAAAATTTGACATGTTCCTCAGTATTGTGAAATGCTTTTATGGAATGAATAAATGATGATGATGATGATGATGATGATGAATCGTTATTACAGGATGGTCGTTTGCATGGCTTGTATTCACTTGCACCCAAGTTTGTTAAGGCACAATCGAATCATTTTATAATCGACGTTATGCCTCCCTATTCTCACCGGCCTCTGGTTTGGTTAAGGTAAAAAATCCTGCCCTTGGGTTATTTGTCGAATGGCCGGGCCCATATGGCGCGTTGTTATCTCTCATGGGACGTGTTGTTTACCACCTTTTAACATTTTACCAACAAATCGCTCTTTTTACCCCTTACAACGTAATCGCCGTAACAGGATATGTAGGTGCTTATGTATCATAGTATATTTTGGAAACGCAAATGGTTTTTTGGAATACGTTAATATTCATCCTTTTAAAGTTATTCATTCTCCTTTTAATCGAAAAAAACGATTTTTTACCACATGGAAATAGATGATTGTTTTTGACAGACTAAATTAAAATGAATTTATATTTATTTAAAGTATTTATTTATGTACATCTGAAATATTTAAGTTTTAGAAATATACATAGATAGTAATAATAATAATAATAAAAATTCTTTATTGACCACAAAGGGTACAAATGGCGGGCTTATTGCCATAAACGGCAATATCCTCCACCCAACCAGCAGGTAGTGATTACATTTGTTCGTGGCAGAACATTTTTTTTTATTTTTTCATTGACTTCAAAGAATACATATACATACACATACATACCCATACACATACATACATACATACAATACATAAAGTGTATAATAGTATAAATAATACATAATATCCATTTTATACATAATAATATACATAATAAAAATAATATATACGTAGGATCAGCTTATATTATTTTGAGAGCAGATATAGCTTCAGCCGGGAGCGAAACGCACTCGAACTAACGTTATTCCGTATATTGGGAGGTAGGTTATTCCATAATCTTGCTGCAGATAGATAGATAGATAGATAGGAGTTCTTTATTGCACATTTGAAGAAAAAAACATACAACAGGCTGACTTATTGCCTAAAGTACTATCTCTTACACCCAGCCTTCGTGAAAGTGTAAGAATTTAGGTGACAATAGAGATAATAAACAAAAAACGTATTACTTAACAAAAATTTTTTTTTTGTTAATATAATTAGGATTTGGAGAATATTTGCAAGGAGCGAAGGATAGGAGAGGATTACATAAGACGTAGAATAACTAGGAATTTTCAGAGACGCTTGAAAGTAGAAACCGTTGCTGGTTTTACAGTCTAGCTGCATGAACGATGAAAGAATATGTAAAAAAGAAGAATTATGAGTACTGACTGGAACGGAGTGGAAAACCATGACTTCCTGAGTGATTGAATTTTCGGTTAGGTAGGACGGAGCGGTAGGATTGTTGAGGATGTTATAAAGAATGGAAATGATATGCATGTTTCTACGTTTACGTATTCGACGCCAATGAAGTCTACTTCTATACTTAGAGAGGTGAACAAATTTATTCGCATTGTAAATATACCTATTGTACACATATTGCAACCGCTCCAATTTATCAACGGTGGTTTCAGTGACGTCAAGGTAGTAGACATCAGTATAGTCTGGTATAGCCAATAACAGTGTTTGAGCTATGGTCTTCTTAATCTCCACTGGCAAAAATCTTTGCAACCGCCGAAGACTATGAAATCCAGCAAATATGCGTTTGCTGACTTTTTTAATCTGCGACTGCCAATAGAGATTTTGATCAATAATAATACCCAAAATTTTCACCGTCTTTGAATATGGTATAACATTACTATCAATATAGATTGGTGGGACAGATGCAGTAAGACGATAACAGTCTCTTGCTACTATACTACTTTTTTTTTAAAATTACAATACAATAGATTGGGATTTGGCCGGATTATTAGAATGCCTTCTCTTTAGCCCAGCGTGAAATATGATCTACATTTTTATTCATAATAGAGGTAGCCAAACTAACCTCTTGGGACTTAGCATGGGTAGATAGCTGCAGGTCATCATCATAAAGATGATAATTGGTAGTCAGGCCCTTAGCTATTGGGTTGATGAACAGGATGGCGGTGTCGACTACGACGGGCTAACCCGTCACCCCAGGATGGTATAACGATATAGATCATTCTTTCAGCCGTGGGATGAGCGTAGAAGACTTGGAGACAAGACAATCTACTGTCTAGTTCACCAGCAACCCGTTAGAGTCCAACGCCTTACGGCGAGGCACCGAGGAAGGTACCCAGCGGGCAGCCACACCCCCTAACTACCAGTTTTGGCAGGATATCTCCATCTGGAATTAACCTTCAGGATACCTCCGTCCTTCCGACTGGTTACGGGTCCAAAATCGCTTACGCAACCACTACCTATTGTATTACAGCGGTAATTCAGTTTGAATTTATCGCGGACCTGGGCGTTCTTTGCCTGTAGTGCCACACGGGGTCAAGTGGCCCAAGGTCATTTTAAGAGTGGCATGACAACAGGTCAACATCCACCCCCGCTGCATAGGAAACAGTATATTTCCATAGTCTCCAGACCCTTTCAGTAATTAGTCAGAATGCACAGCCGATTGGCTTCGCCGACCGGTGCGCAAACCGTCCGATCCGAGAATAAAATGGATCTTGTGGCCCAAGCTGTACGAAGCCTTTCAACACCTTGTGGGTTGATGAACAGAGAAAAAAATAGAGGCGACAATATTCTCCTTGTAGAACACCTGCAATGACATCAACAGTGTCTGATAAAACAGTATCCGAAATATTATCAGACATTTTGACTAAATGCTTGCGTCCACGTAAAAGCCCAGTTTTAGCCTTTTCATTATAAAATCTAACAATAGTCTGTATAAATAGAAATAAACAATAATTTTTATTTGTTAAAAATTGTCTGCAAGCTTCATCCCTTTAATTTTTTTTTTATTTTTTTATTTTATAAAATTATCCAATACAATACAACTGGTTTTGGCAAAAAAAAAATAATAACAAAAGTATAAATAATAATATTTTCCATTTTTTTTTTGCGAAGCAAATAAGATAATAAATAAATAAAATAAATAAATAAGATTACATTTGGTCGTACTTTTCGCACATATATAGATAAAATATTTAATTTGCAACGTAGAATAATAAAACATTTAGTAAATAAAAACGTGTTAACACAATGTAAAAAGAACTATAACTTGTTGTTTAAGCGATGCGATATATTACCTATACATGAAAAAATTACATACTTACTAGCAATGGAGCATTTTAGAAATTCAGAATTTAAAATACCAATACAGTACAATAGGAATGTTAGAGAAAAAGTCCGTAAAAGATTTGAAGAACCAAGAGCGAACAACTACTATGGTGAAAGGACGTTAAAGTACCTCATTCCAAGAATCTTTAATACTCTATTGTATCTGAGGAAAACTGTGTAAGCGTGAGCAAACAGATGTTTAAAAAGAGATTAAAAAGTTACCTGTAGGACGTTTATAGTGGCATTAGTGATCATAATTAAATTTGTTATACGTTTCTATAATTTAAGCTTGTAGTAATACTGGCCTAATTTAAGCCTGTAGTAAGACCAGTAGTAATACTGCTGTGCATTGTTTTTTATATTATTAAGTGTAAGACTAGAAAAATACATAAGAGTTTGTCTCGCCAACAAACTGTATTCCAGTTTGGCAAGATTGTAATATTTAAAAAAATATATCTTTTTCTTTGAATAAATTTAATAAAAAAAAAAAAAAAAAACATTTGTGTGGATTTTATCACCCCACTAGATTGTATATCTGTTCTGGGGTGATAGTATATTAGACATAGTGACTTCACTTTTTATTTTATTTACATTCATTCATTTCGATCGCTCTTTCATTCTTAAAAATTTTAGGGTTAATATAATATATTAATATGTATATTAATAAAGAACTTATATTAAATAAAGAAAATGAAAATATTTAAGTTTATAGATAAGTAAAATGAATACATATATAGATAAATAAATAACTAAATTGACCAATAAATTAAGTAGCCCTTAAAGGTTTTTTACTATGCACATATAAAATTGTAAATCTAATTAATTAATATAATATTACCAATTTATTTTAAACATAATCAACCGAAACATATTTCTTGTCAAGTTTTAAGTGACAGATATGTCAAATACGGCCTAAGTCAGGATGTGAGTCACCATTTCTTCGCACTGGCTTCTACTTTTCGTCATGAGCCACTTGAAAATATATTTCTTCAGAGTCAATCTACTAATTGAACTCACTTTAGCCTTCCACAAGGAAGAGCAGAAGGAATCATAAAGACGCGGTGCCAGAAACGCGTAATGCCTCTGTGCAAATCTCGTATTCACTCGCTGGTGGGCTTTTTTTTTTATTTCGAGTGTCATATGAGTGGTTTAGCGAAGAATGACGATCAGCGCTGCTATGGAAATGCGTAATAATATTTCTGACGTATAACTGTCTCACATCCAAGACGTCGAATGCCCTAAAAAGCTCGTCAGATGGATATAAATAGGGTTTTTTATTAATGACGCGAACTATCGCCTTTTGGGCTTTAATTAGCGGGTCCAGGTGCACTCTGGCCGCACCACCCCAGCCAATTTGACCGTAGCACATAAGTGACTGAGCTAATGCACAATATATTGATCGTAGGGTTTTTATATCTAGTACATTTCTAAGATTTCTGAATATAAAAATAAATTTTCTAATCCTCCCTGATTTACTATTGATACAATATACTATTGATATGTACATTCTATCGGAGATAAAGATCGATTTCAATTCCTAGATATTTTAACATTGTTATAATCCGTAACGCTTTTTCTCTGTAGAATAAATAATGGCGAATAAAATTCCTGAAGTGTCAATTAATAAATCAAATATTATCCGTATTAAATTATAGCTGATTAATGAGTGGACGAAAGTACGGCAATATTGGCAGCCATGTAGCAGTGAGCCGCGTTGCCGTGGTGTGATTTATTGCTAAAATGCAAATGAAGGCAGTAATACTGGTAGCCGTTAATTCGCGAACAGAGTTTTACATTCATGTCATCAGAGTATTTACATAAAGAGCGACAGGGCTTCGGCTATCGGCCGTTAAAGCCAATTGATTAAAAATACCGTTGTAGGAAAAAAACTTATTAAAACACGGTATCATATACTTTCACAATTTTCATCTCTATAAAACGACATGCACTGCGCCGCTCTTCTAGTTTTAGCTATATAATAAGTGTGATAATGGCCCGTTTTCAGTTTCTCGCAGGTGCCTTAATTGGGGTCTAAAAAGGCGCTAAAACGACGCCTAATTTTGAAGTGATGTTTTGGTATTCCCTTTCATGGGTCCTAACTCGCGCGTGCTTATAAAGAGATCATCAGGTGCTTAAATTGACGTTAAGCACCGTCGATACCCTTTTTGGTATTCCGTTTCTATAACTGTCATGGCGGATGGGTCTTGTTCGGGGTCTTATCTATGAACGGTCTAAAATCGATCAGTCTTCGTCTGGCAGACGTGTAACTTGTTTTGCTTGTGATTCCAAAGACTTTTCGCGTTGCAATTTTCAAAGATGTTTGCTCAGCATTAGCTTTTATATCGAAGAAGGGAAGATGAGCGCAGATTATCGTAAGTAATCGTTTATTCATATATCTTGCCCTGAAATCCTGTGTATTTTTTGTAGGTTATGATAAATCGCCCTGTATATTCTTGTTTAGGCAAATTCTCTTTATTATTGTTTGCCATTTTATTTCAAAACAAACGAAAGCGCGAATCGACACACAAATACGAAACGGCTCGGCGGCGAGCGATCCGGCGACTAACCGTGCGGCGACTGTCAAAATTAAGACCCCGCTTTAGAAAGGCCATAGACAAAATGGAAATTTTAGGATTTAAGATCGGTTCTTAATTTTGATGAAACAAAATACCTACAAAATAACGAAGGTGCTTAAGTTCTTAATTTTTGGCACCAGCTTAGTTTAAGCCCGCAAGAAACAAAATACGGGCCTATATACATGTACAATTAGGTCATCGGGGCATAATATACATGTACATTACATTCGTGGTAAAATATCTATATATACCAGTTTTCATAGCGATCGGTTGAACGGTATATAAGTTGATGTGCTGCAGCGCCACCTGGTGGTGAGTTACAACAAAGTGAATAGCGCGAAAATATTATGTGTTCTCAAATGTCTGTGTATACCAATTTTCATGGCGGTCGGTTGAGCGGTATGGAAGTTGAAGTGCTGCGGCGTATATGGTGGCATTAGCGCGAAAATATTAAGTGACCGAAAATATTAATAAGTAACCTACAAATCAACTAGAGCTGTTGACTACAACAAACGAACCCATCACCTCAGGAAGCTTTAAAGATATTGACCGTTATGTCTCCCGTGAGGTGAGTGCAGAAGACTTAGGACAAAACAGTCCACCGTCATACTCCGCCACATGCCCGTAAGAGGCCAACGCCTTATCCGCGAGATAACCAGGTATGTTACCCAGCGGGCTTACACTCACGCCCTTACTTTCAGTTGCGACCAGATTACTCCGGTCTGTCGACTGGTTACGAGTTCGAGGTCGCTTTCGCGGTCCTTTCCCTTACGAAGCGGTGAAACGGTGTAAACCGAATCTATCGCAGACCACAGCATTCTTTGCCCGGCCGTTCACCCGGGAGCGGGTAGCCGATAGTCGTTTCAAGAGCAGTCGCCGTAAGGTCAGCAACCAACCCCGCTCTATAGGAAACAGTACTGCTTCCAGACTCCCCCGACTGTTAGTCAGAATGCACAATCGATTGTCTTACGCCGCACGTTACGCAGACCGTCCAGGAGCGCCAGAAGATTGACTCCTAGAGGAAACTAGAGTCCTACTCGGTCTCGCACTTTATGCGTGGAGGCCGCCGGATGGGTGTTTACCCGCGAGTGTGACCAACCCTGAACAAATGGATTTTTGTGGCCAACTCAGCAAGGGCCCATTAGCTCCCAAACATATCAACTTGCGGTGTCAACTACAACGGGCGAGCCCGTCACCACAGGACGTTTTAACGATTTTCTCGTTCTATCGCCCTGCAGTGAACGTAGAAGACTTTGGACAGAACAAATCCAACGTCCAGCTACGCCACAACCCGCAAGAAGCCAACGCCTTACCGCGTTACCTGGCGGGCCGACCCTCGCGCCCTTGCTTCCAATTGTGACCAGATTTCTCCGGTCTCTCGATTGGTTCCGAGTTCGAGGTCGCTTGCGCGGTCCTCTCCCTTACGAAGCGGTGAAACGGTGTGCACCGAATCTATCGCGGACCAAGGCGTCCTTTGCCCGACTCTGAACCGGGATCGGATGGCCAATGGTCATTTCAAGAGCAGTCGCCGTAAGGTAGACAACCACCCCCGCTCTATAGGAAACAATACAGTTCCCAGACTCCCCCGACTGTTAGTCGGAGAGCACAGTCGATTGGCTTGCGCCGCTCGGTGCGCAGACCGTCCAGGAGCGCCAGAGGTTTGATTCCCAGGGGAGACTGGTTGACCCAGTGTCCTACACAGCTTCGCACCCCATGCGTGGACGCCATCGGATGGGTGTTGACCCGTGAGTGTGACCGACCCTAAACACATGGGTCATCGTGGCCACCTCATCATGGGCCCATTAGCTCCCATGATGAGGTGGCCAAACATATCACAATGATCTGGTATTATCCTTTATTTGCCAGTTTCATTTTCGAACTCGTGGCTTCAGCCAATCTAAACCAAATGAATTAATAATGGCTGTTTATTAATAAAATGAAACGAGACTCCTTTGCTAAGAAGTAATGGGTAGATTCAAAGCGGTTGTTTGTAGAAAATAAAATAGAAACAGGCCTCAGAGCCAAAGCATTCTGCCGGAGGCAACGTGCCTCTGTTTATAAATATCCTCTTTACCGTCTTAATTTATCCGACTATAAAAGGGTACCATGCAATACACCACCACTAAGCTTATAAAATACAGAGGTTAAATTTGGATTTTCGCCTTTATACATACATATATTTACTTTATACATACATAAAAAAAAATTACTGGAATCAACATATCAATAATTTGTGTACAACTTTGTCATCGGCAGTCTATGCTTTAAAAAAAGTGAAATTTCTGGCTGGCGAACATGCAGCGATCAGTGTGTATCACTCCTGCTTCCATTCAAAGATGTCTTATGCGATACTACTATGGGGTAATGCAACCGATATCCATCGCGTTTTTGTGCTACGAACGCAAGCCGTTAGGACAATTTTTGGTGTAAGCAGAGAAACACATTGCGCCCCTTTTTTTATTAAAGCTGGTATCTTTACCATGTCGTCCATGTAAATGTATCAGTGCCTTTTATACGCCAAAGAGAATCTTTTCAATTGCGAGCTTCACTCCACTCAACATAGCCATAATACGCGACATAAAAATAATGTATTATTGCCTAAAGTACGCTTGACTAAATATAAAAACATTTTGATATATTAGCTTTAAATTGTTTAATGCTTTGCCGTCATCGACGAGAAAACTTGAGATGGCAGCATATAAAATCTGCTTGAAAAATCAGTTAGTCAAACATGCCCTTTACAAACTGGACGACTTTTATGATATGATATGCGTCCACAATTGCTTGATTATAAATAACCATATTATGACTATACTTTCACACTAAGTTTTAGATTTTATTGACATTGTTTTTAATTACGCATGTTTCAGAATTTTTCCTTTTCATTGTATTGATTGTTATTTATTGTTTGATTATTTTATAAATTTGACTATTTTTATGTAATCACCTTTGATTACAATATTTTTTTTTGCTTTTAATTAATCAAAGCGGTTTTATCATCCGGTAAATTATGATTGTAAAATTTGACATGTTCCTCAGTATTGTGAAATGCTTTTATGGAATGAATAAATGATGATGATGAGGATGATGATATGAATTTACTAGTACCTAAGTTTGAAATAAACTATTTAAAATACTGTTAACACACACACAATCTACTACACATATACCCCTAAATCTAAATCATTTACTTATATTATACTTATCATCACAACTGTTTATCACAACATCACAACATCATATCATATCATTTAGAGGTGTCAACTAAAACGGAGGAACCCGCCACCTCAGGAAATTTTAAGGAGATGATCGTTCTATTCCCCGTATGGTGAGCCTAAAAGACTTTGAGACGAATACAAATCTATACCGTCTAGCGAAGCCAACATGTCCGTCAGAGGCCAACACCCCACGCCTGCGAGGCACCTGAAAAGGTACTCAGCGAGCAGCCTCGCCTCCTGACTACCAATTTTGGAAGACTCCCGACTGGTTACGGGTTCGCATGAAGTGCGAGCCTGGGTAGGACTCTGGCCTTAGGATTAGTTTCCCTTAGGAATCACTTCTGGCGCTCCTGGACGGTCTGCTCACCGTGCGGCATAAGCCAATCGATTGCGCACTCTGACTAACAGTCGGGGGAGTCTGGAAGCATTACTGTTTCCTATAGAGCGGGGGTGGTTGCGGACCTTACGGCGACTGCCCTTGAAAAGACCATCGGCTATCCAATCCTGGGTGAACAGTCGTGTAAAGGATGCCGTGGTCCGCGATAGATTCGGTATACACCGTTTCACCGCTTCGTAAGGGAGAGGACCGCGCAAGCGACCTCGAACTCGTAACCAATCGAGAGACTGGAGTAATTTGGTAGCAATTAGAAGTAAGGGCGTGAGTGTAAGCCCGCTGGGTAACACTCCTGGGTATCTCGCGGTTAAGGCGTTGGCCTCTTACGGGTTTGTGGCGGAGCTTGACGATGGACTGTTTTGTCAAAGTCTTCTGCGCTCACTTCAGGGAGATGGAACGACCAATCTTTAAAACTTCCTGAGGTGACGGGCTCGCCCGCTGTAGTCGACAACTTTAGTTGGTATCTTTTAACCGGCTCTGAATTCAGGATCAGGTAGCCAATTGGTCATTTCAAGAGTGACTATCATAATTGAATGCAATACAGAAGTTTGTGTTTGGGTTGTTAACCGTTGAGTAGTCCCCTCAGGGCCCGATTTACCAATAGGCTAATTAGGCTATAGCCTAGGGCGCTAGAATTCTAGGGGCGCATATAGGGCCTATAAGTCAGATCACTTATGTGCGGGAAATAATTGGTCGTGTAGCATTGCTTTTCAGTACAAACTTTTACATTAATGAATAGGTACATTTCATTGAACAATACCCGCAGGCGGATAATTAGTGCTCAAGCAGACAGTTAAGTGTTAAGTTACATGTACAAGTGTATACAAAATGAGTGAGAAAAACACTTTAAAAAAAGCAAGTGGTGCTGAGGTTCGCCAACGGGCGAAAGAAAGAGATGAAAATAAGTGATCTTTAATGAAAAAAATCCCAAAACTGGACTCATTTTTCAAGAGTGAACCGACAACTGTAAAGCAGCCAGATGAAATTCCAGAACCTGTACCCTCGACTTCAGCGAGCTCAAATACTGCACCGATCGTGACGCCGCCGCCGCCGACATATCGTCTTACGGGAGCTATCGGGCCCATGACGGGTTGGCCACGAAAACCCATGTGTTCAGGGTCGGTCATACTCACGGGTCAACACCCATCCGACGGCCTCCACGCACGGGGTGCGAACCTGGGTATGACTCTGGCCCTGGTCAGTTTCCCCTGGTAATCAAACCTCTGGCGCTCCTGGACGGTCTGCGCACCGTGCGGCGCAAGCCAATCGATTGTGCACTCAACAACTTTCATTTAGAAAACGGCTTCGCCGAAGTGATCAATAGTTTATTTTTTTATTTTTTCGCTTAATTCGTCTCAATTGAAGGCATTTTGTGTTGCATAAGGATAAGCCCTATTTATGAGATATATGGATGAATAGTGATCGTTAGTCGACTGCAAAAGAACCATTAAACTTACATTGCACCGTCGAAAGTCGTGCACATCCGTAAGTATATCTCATTCAAACATAAGCATTTCCCAATACAAGCTGGGAATTCCTTCGCTACTTTTTAAGTAGCTTTTACTAATTTTATTTTAAATAAAAACATCATCCTATAAACGGATTTCTTTACAAACCTTATTATATATATATATATATATATATATATATATATATATATATATATATATATATATATATATATATATATATATATATATATATATATATATATATATATATATATATATATATATATATATATATATATATATATATATATATATATATATAAATATATATATATATAGATATATATATAAATATATATATATATATATATATATATATATATATATATATATATATATATATTTATATATATATATATATATATATATATATATATATATATATATATATATATATATATATATATATATATATATATATATATATATATATTTTATTTTATTTTCTTAAGGATAACTTACAGCCAATAATTTTGTAGTGAACAATAATAGGAAGCTTAGAGCCATTTACAAGTTACCACTGATAATATATATAAATGTATATATATATATATATATATATATATATATATATATATGTATATATATATATATATATATATATATATATATATATATATATATATATATATATATATATATATATATATATATATATATATATATATATATATATATATATATATATATATATATATATATATATATATATATATATATATATATATATATATATATATATATATATATATATATATATATATATATATATATATATATATATATATGATTGGTTTTTTGTAAAATCTTTTTTTTAAGAATTCGTTTAAAGGATGACACTTTGATGAAAAAATAAAAATAATAAAAGCCACTTACATAGCTGGAAGGTTTTCCCGGACTGGACTGGGAAATGCTTATTGTTTAAACGAGATGTATTCTTGGATGAGTACCACTTTCGACGGTACACTGTAGGTTTAATGGGATCCCTTTATCGCTAGCGAACGATCACCCTTCATCCACATCTCAAAAACAAAGCGTATCCTTTTGCAAACCAAAATAAAATGTCTTTATTAAAGACAAATTTAAGCAAAAAACAATGAAAAAAAATCACAATCAATCGTCTCTTAAATGCGGAATGACATTTCGAAAATTCGATTTGAAATTCGAATATATCCACTCTTTAAAAGGACGATATACGATTGCTGGGCTCGCTATCAGCCAGCTATTAAATGAAAATTAAAATAAAATACTTCATTTGCTCGTTCCCATGAAATAAGATATAAATCGTAATTTCTGGTCGAGAAGTTTATACTTAAGGCTATATGATATTTACAAGAGTTCAAAACATAAGATAAAATTGTATAATATTGTTAATATTTGATTGGTTTTTTGTAAAATCTTTTTTTAAAGAATTCGTTTAAAGGATGACACTTTGATGAAAAAATAAAAATAATAAAAGCCACTTACATAGCTGGAAGGTTTTCCCGGACTGGACTGGGAAATGCTTATTGTTTAAACGAGATGTATTCTTGGATGAGTACCACTTTCGACGGTACACTGTAGGTTTAATGGGATCCCTTTATCGCTAGCGAACGATCACCCTTCATCCACATCTCAAAAACAAAGCGTATCCTTTTGCAAACCAAAATAAAATGTCTTTATTAAAGACAAATTTAAGCAAAAAACAATGAAAAAAAATCACAATCAATCGTCTCTTAAATGCGGAATGACATTTCGAAAATTCGATTTGAAATTCGAATATATCCACTCTTTAAAAGGACGATATACGATTGCTGGGCTCGCTATCAGCCAGCTATTAAATGAAAATAAAAATAAAATACTTCATTTGCTCGTTCCCATGAAATAAGATATAAATCGTAATTTCTGGTCGAGAAGTTTATACTTAAGGCTATATGATATTTACAAGAGTTCAAAACATAAGATAAAATTGTATAATATTGTTAATATTTGATTGGTTTTTTGTAAAATCTTTTTTTAAAGAATTCGTTTAAAGGATGACACTTTGATGAAAAAATAAAAATAATAAAAGCCACTTACATAGCTGGAAGGTTTTCCCGGACTGGACTGGGAAATGCTTATTGTTTAAACGAGATGTATTCTTGGATGAGTACCACTTTCGACGGTACACTGTAGGTTTAATGGGATCCCTTTATCGCTAGCGAACGATCACCCTTCATCCACATCTCAAAAACAAAGCGTATCCTTTTGCAAACCAAAATAAAATGTCTTTATTAAAGACAAATTTAAGCAAAAAACAATGAAAAAAAATCACAATCAATCGTCTCTTAAATGCGGAATGACATTTCGAAAATTCGATTTGAAATTCGAATATATCCACTCTTTAAAAGGACGATATACGATTGCTGGGCTCGCTATCAGCCAGCTATTAAATGAAAATAAAAATAAAATACTTCATTTGCTCGTTCCCATGAAATAAGATATAAATCGTAATTTCTGGTCGAGAAGTTTATACTTAAGGCTATATGATATTTACAAGAGTTCAAAACATAAGATAAAATTGTATAATATTGTTAATATTTGATTGGTTTTTTGTAAAATCTTTTTTTAAAGAATTCGTTTAAAGGATGACACTTTGATGAAAAAATAAAAATAATAAAAGCCACTTACATAGCTGGAAGGTTTTCCCGGACTGGACTGGGAAATGCTTATTGTTTAAACGAGATGTATTCTTGGATGAGTACCACTTTCGACGGTACACTGTAGGTTTAATGGGATCCCTTTATCGCTAGCGAACGATCACCCTTCATCCACATCTCAAAAACAAAGCGTATCCTTTTGCAAACCAAAATAAAATGTCTTTATTAAAGACAAATTTAAGCAAAAAACAATGAAAAAAAATCACAATCAATCGTCTCTTAAATGCGGAATGACATTTCGAAAATTCGATTTGAAATTCGAATATATCCACTCTTTAAAAGGACGATATACGATTGCTGGGCTCGCTATCAGCCAGCTATTAAATGAAAATAAAAATAAAATACTTCATTTGCTCGTTCCCATGAAATAAGATATAAATCGTAATTTCTGGTCGAGAAGTTTATACTTAAGGCTATATGATATTTACAAGAGTTCAAAACATAAGATAAAATTGTATAATATTGTTAATATTTGATTGGTTTTTTGTAAAATCTTTTTTTAAAGAATTCGTTTAAAGGATGACACTTTGATGAAAAAATAAAAATAATAAAAGCCACTTACATAGCTGGAAGGTTTTCCCGGACTGGACTGGGAAATGCTTATTGTTTAAACGAGATGTATTCTTGGATGAGTACCACTTTCGACGGTACACTGTAGGTTTAATGGGATCCCTTTATCGCTAGCGAACGATCACCCTTCATCCACATCTCAAAAACAAAGCGTATCCTTTTGCAAACCAAAATAAAATGTCTTTATTAAAGACAAATTTAAGCAAAAAACAATGAAAAAAAATCACAATCAATCGTCTCTTAAATGCGGAATGACATTTCGAAAATTCGATTTGAAATTCGAATATATCCACTCTTTAAAAGGACGATATACGATTGCTGGGCTCGCTATCAGCCAGCTATTAAATGAAAATAAAAATAAAATACTTCATTTGCTCGTTCCCATGAAATAAGATATAAATCGTAATTTCTGGTCGAGAAGTTTATACTTAAGGCTATATGATATTTACAAGAGTTCAAAACATAAGATAAAATTGTATAATATTGTTAATATTTGATTGGTTTTTTGTAAAATCTTTTTTTAAAGAATTCGTTTAAAGGATGACACTTTGATGAAAAAATAAAAATAATAAAAGCCACTTACATAGCTGGAAGGTTTTCCCGGACTGGACTGGGAAATGCTTATTGTTTAAACGAGATGTATTCTTGGATGAGTACCACTTTCGACGGTACACTGTAGGTTTAATGGGATCCCTTTATCGCTAGCGAACGATCACCCTTCATCCACATCTCAAAAACAAAGCGTATCCTTTTGCAAACCAAAATAAAATGTCTTTATTAAAGACAAATTTAAGCAAAAAACAATGAAAAAAAATCACAATCAATCGTCTCTTAAATGCGGAATGACATTTCGAAAATTCGATTTGAAATTCGAATATATCCACTCTTTAAAAGGACGATATACGATTGCTGGGCTCGCTATCAGCCAGCTATTAAATGAAAATAAAAATAAAATACTTCATTTGCTCGTTCCCATGAAATAAGATATAAATCGTAATTTCTGGTCGAGAAGTTTATACTTAAGGCTATATGATATTTACAAGAGTTCAAAACATAAGATAAAATTGTATAATATTGTTAATATTTGATTGGTTTTTTGTAAAATCTTTTTTTAAAGAATTCGTTTAAAGGATGACACTTTGATGAAAAAATAAAAATAATAAAAGCCACTTACATAGCTGGCTGATAGCGAGCCCAGCAATCGTATATCGTCCTTTTAAAGAGTGGATATATTCGAATTTCAAATCGAATTTTCGAAATGTCATTCCGCATTTAAGAGACGATTGATTGTGATTTTTTTTCATTGTTTTTTGCTTAAATTTGTCTTTAATAAAGACATTTTATTTTGGTTTGCAAAAGGATACGCTTTGTTTTTGAGATGTGGATGAAGGGTGATCGTTCGCTAGCGATAAAGGGATCCCATTAAACCTACAGTGTACCGTCGAAAGTGGTACTCATCCAAGAATACATCTCGTTTAAACAATAAGCATTTCCCAGTCCAGTCCGGGAAAACCTTCCAGCTATGTAAGTGGCTTTTATTATTTTTATTTTTTCATCAAAGTGTCATCCTTTAAACGAATTCTTTAAAAAAAGATTTTACAAAAAACCAATCAAATATTAACAATATTATACAATTTTATCTTATGTTTTGAACTCTTGTAAATATCATATAGCCTTAAGTATAAACTTCTCGACCAGAAATTACGATTTATATCTTATTTCATGGGAACGAGCAAATGAAGTATTTTATTTTTATTTTCATTTAATAGCTGGCTGATAGCGAGCCCAGCAATCGTATATCGTCCTTTTAAAGAGTGGATATATTCGAATTTCAAATCGAATTTTCGAAATGTCATTCCGCATTTAAGAGACGATTGATTGTGATTTTTTTTCATTGTTTTTTGCTTAAATTTGTCTTTAATAAAGACATTTTATTTTGGTTTGCAAAAGGATACGCTTTGTTTTTGAGATGTGGATGAAGGGTGATCGTTCGCTAGCGATAAAGGGATCCCATTAAACCTACAGTGTACCGTCGAAAGTGGTACTCATCCAAGAATACATCTCGTTTAAACAATAAGCATTTCCCAGTCCAGTCCGGGAAAACCTTCCAGCTATGTAAGTGGCTTTTATTATTTTTATTTTTTCATCAAAGTGTCATCCTTTAAACGAATTCTTTAAAAAAAGATTTTACAAAAAACCAATCAAATATTAACAATATTATACAATTTTATCTTATGTTTTGAACTCTTGTAAATATCATATAGCCTTAAGTATAAACTTCTCGACCAGAAATTACGATTTATATCTTATTTCATGGGAACGAGCAAATGAAGTATTTTATTTTTATTTTCATTTAATAGCTGCACAGAAAGAAATGGTATCTTAGATCAAAGCAATATCCTATTGGTCAAGATAACCCGAGTTTGAGCATAGGAGGAAAACAATATTTTCTTCGAAAGAGTAAATTGTAGTTTCAATTATTTTGTCTTGTGTCAATAAAATATAGTGTCAAATTGAGACAAATGCGTGTCTTCTTGCAAGGAAGCATAAATTCTCATAGGAAGAACATACATTCTCCGTGTAAAACAAATGCTCTTTTCAATCCAAGAATATAAATTATAAAACGAAGAAAATGGTAGCGTATCCTAGAAATTTAGAAACATAGTAACCAAGAAAATTATTGTGTTTTTCCAAGATACTTATTGTGTTTGCCCAAGAAAATGATTGTATTTATTCAAGAAATTGTTGTGTTTGTTCAAGAAAATTATTGTTTTTTTTTAAGAAAGTTATTGTGTTTATGCAAGAAAATTATTTCATTAGTCCAAGGAAATTATAGTATTTATATAAAAGCTTTATAGTATTTATCCGAGAAAATTATAGTATTTACCCAAGAAATATATCTGTTTAACCCAGAAATTAGTTTTGTTTATTCTATAAAATATTGTGTTTAAGAAAATGATTTTATTAATCCAATAACATGATAGTGTTTATCCAAGACTACCAAAATATCTTGATGCGACAATATTATTTTCTTATTGTCAGAATAGATTTTTCTTGACCTAATACTTTTTTTAATTTATTTCATCTTATACCTTTCTTAAATCAACACTAAAATATTGTTAATTGAAGAATATTCCTTTTGCTTGAACAAAGAGTAGATGTTGCAATTTACAAATGTATTTGACTGATGACCGGAAGTAATTTTTATAACGGTTGGATTTTTTTTAAAGTGTTGGTTTCACCAAATCGAAAACGAGTGATATTTTTTTACGAGTTGGTGAAACAAATACTTTTTAATAAGTTAAGATCCAAATGCAATAAAAAAATATTTCCAGTCATCAGTCATTTACATTCGTAAATTGAAAAATCTACTCTGTTTTTTTTTGTTTTTTGAAAATCCTCCAAATGGCAATATTTTTACGTTGATTTAAGAAAGATGCAAAATGAAATGAATACTAAAATATATTAGGTTAGGAGAAATACATTCTGGCATTATTAAAATAATATTAAATTATATAATAAAATTATTCTGGCTGTGATGCTTTTCTAGCGAATGTCAATGAATTGGGTATAAAAACAAAAATCACAAATCACATAAGGATTCAGTTAATAAATAAACAATTTAATTGTAACCACTATTAAAATGAAATAAAGAAACTTAACACAAGACTTCACAATATTTTCAAGAATAATGTGGGTATTATTATTGCTATGTTAATGCAAAAATTATGATTGTGTGATATGAAAATAAACAATGTATTACTTTAAAATAATGTGTATTAATTTGACATTAACGCAGGTATACAATATCAAGGAAATTAAAAAAACACACACACACACACTTATATAAGGCCACAAAATATAACTAAAATAGCGGAAGACATTGTCCAGAAAATCATAACCGGTGTAGTTATGTTTGTTATGGTATTACAACTTTTTTGGTAATAAAAAAAATTACTTGACTGACAATGTAGAATGAACAATGAATAATAATTACTACTGGACATCCCGTCCTTTACTACTGCACATTTTCGACGTCCTCAGCAGTCTGAAAAAAGTAAAGATTACGTTGAACAGAATTATCAGAATGTTTTTTTTCCAGGCATGAAACGGTGTATATATAAGTAGTAAACAGATGTTTGACTGTCGTTTGACCTGCGCATAATATTCTGAATACACTGTACACATTCTAAAAAAAATGATGAAAGAAAAATGTTTATTGTCAACTTTTTTATTTACCAATATTATGATTTTAATAAAACAGGTGCATATATGGTAGACAAAAGGTCTAGCTAAAAACAGCGTCGACCTGGCCAGTATGAGCCAGGAACTAATTTTAAAAAAGTTCGACAAAATAATAATAAGTGACAATACAATAAGCTATTTGAACCAAATTGCAGAAAAATATAGAATAACTGTTTAAAAAAATTATAGACAAACTACATTAAACACAAATTTAAAAAAGTACAAAAAAATAACATAATATACATCAAAACAACTGCACAGAAGAACTCGAAACTTCGAACTGCACAGCGATGTGACTCATCACCAGTCGCACCGGGAAGTCACTAAAAAAAAAAATAATTAAAAAAAAAACTTACTGAAACTTTAACTATTAATCCCTCGATAGCTTCAATTGTAGAGAACTTAACATTTTTAGAAAGTCTTCCTCGAGGTGGTAGAAGATGTCCCAGTGTTGTTATCTGTGCTGGAATGTCACCTGAAAGAAAATGTGAGAAAAATAAAATTAAATCATTGCATTGTATTCGCAAGCCGACTGTTCTTCTTACGATTACTCCATTTTCTGCAACAATTGGAAATTATTTTACATAAAAGTTATATCATTTGTAATATACATCGATGAATTCACTTTAGCTCTCATATTTTCGATAGAAAATTAACTTTTCAAACAAAATTAAAATTCCCCTTACTCCCCCTCCCCCCCCCCCCCTCATTAACAAGGGTGTTCTAAATAAATAATATTGCACTTAGGTTATATAGATATACATACGTAGTACTTACCAATAAAATTCGATACGACGGCTTCCGGAATGCTCCAAGAAGACAGCAGCAATCACTGCAGCAATGATTAAGTGTCAGCAACAGACTGTTCCATCTTCGTCCAATACAAACAAATTTGTATAGCCGTCGGCCAACACCAATAGAATTGTGATACTTGTTCACCTTCTGCGTTCGCCCGGCAGTGTTGCCAGACATATCACCCCATGCTTGGCTTGAAAAAATATACTCATTCCCTTAGTAGGTACAGTAGTTTTCCTTTGTTGCAAATAAAACAACTAGATAATTAAATCGTTTTATTATTGAAAAAGACGAAGTGTATATGTATATGGTATATATGCATTCATGCATACATTGACTTTTATTATTATTATTTATATATCACTATTATTTCTTTCATATATTCTTCTTATATACTCTTATATATGCTACATTCAATCTAATTAAACATCTTTGTAGTACTCCAATATGCTCACTCCTACATCCCTAAGGTTAGTTTGAGAAGAATGCTCAAGAGGCATTAAACTCGCCTATTTGTAACCTTTTTATTTGGTGTGCAATAAAGAATACATACATATATACAAGTGGGGACGAGGGAAGCGTTATTCGCAGTACAGGTTTTGGTGCAAAAATGTCAGGATATGCAGCAAAATGTCTTTCTATGTTCCATAGATTACGAAAAAGCATTTGACAGAGTGCAACATAATCGTCTTATTGCACTTCTGAACGACATCGGACTGGACAAGAAAGACATCCGTATAATACAAAATCTGTACTGGAATCAGCGCGCCACTGTCAGAGTTGAAGGGGAAGGATCCAAGGAAATTGACATTAAGAGGGGAGTGCGGCAGGGCATGCATGTCGCCGACTCTTTTTAACATCTACTCTGAAGCCATCATGACGGAAGCTCTGGAGGACTTGAACTGTCGCATTAAAATAAATTGCCGCCTCATCAACAACTTGAGGTATGCCGATGACACTGTTCTCATAGCATCTATATATACGGAAGCCGAGCTACAGGAGATTGTTGATCGAGTAAACGAGTGTAGTGTCAAAGCTGGTCTCAGGATGAATGTCACCAAGACTAAGTTTATGGTCATTTCTAACAATCCCAATATCCAACCTAGCGTATCTGTGGCGGGTCAAAAACTAGAACAAGTTGATAAATATAAATACCTTGGCACCTGATTTACACAAAACTGGGACTGTGAAGTAGAAATCAAAACTCGCATCGAAATTGCACGCAGCGCCATTGGAAAAATGAAAAAGGTTCTTCGCAATCGAAACCTGAAAATCTCACTTCGAATACGTCTTCTCCAGTACTACGTCTGGTCCACACTTCTATGTAGGTGTGAGGCCTCGACTATTAAGGAAGATCTCAGAAAACGTATAGAAGCATTCGAGATGTCGATATCTTGAACTGAGAAAGTCACCAATGAGGAAGTTCTACTACGTGTAGGCCAAAAACGCAATCTTTTGCAGACCATCAAACAGCGCAAAGTTGCATACCTGGGTCACGTGTTTAGACACGACAGGTACCAACTTTTGCAACTCATTATGATGGGAAAAGTTGCAGGAAAGAGGAGACCTGGCCGTAGACGGAAATCTTGGTTGCGGAACATTCGAGAATGGACCGGGATTACAAGTGTCGCCGAATTGTTCGCCTGGCAAAGGACAAAAAGAAGTACGCAGAGCTGACTGCCAACCTTCACTAGTTTGAGAGGCACCCTAAGAAGAAGAAGAATTATTAAAAAAACTACTTAGCTATGCCCGACCGCTTTAAAATTCGGCTTCGATTTCTTTCGACCGATTGGGATTAGTAGGTATATCTTGCTTGGTCATTAAAAAATTGCGAAAATGTCAGAATAACTAATACAAAGTAGTAAATTTTACGCTGTTTCCTTGTAAACGTGCAGTAAATCGCGTTTGACATGATATTATGACACTTTGGTAACTATTTATTGACAAAAACCTATAGGGTTTTGGTTATCTCGATATAAATAATAAAACTATCATCGCAGTTTCACTTGTATTTTTGAATTGTATATTTTTTCCACTTCTTTCGATTTTAGGGGTGGCAAATTTGGGGCCAATTTTTTTTATGTCTTACAGAAATTAATAACATTCATATTTATATACTTAAATGTCATTAGATCCACACAAACAATTCAACATGTAATATGTTTTTCCAATTAAATGAATTTTTATGACCAAAATGAGTGCATTGTCATCATCAACCCTTACGGAAAAAGCCCTTTTCTCTGAAGAAATGTATCCTAATGATTTAGAGACTGACTTTCTTTTGAAAGAATTTAGGTAAAACCAGATTCTGTGTTTGGAATGTCTGTGTGAAAGGTTTGTCTTCCTGTTCCTGAAAAAACATAATTTGCAAAACGTTTATCTAAACTTGCATATAGCAGTTGCATATTGCATATAGCCTTATGTACACCAGTGACAAATTGTTCAGATGGGGATGCTTTTCTTGCTTAAAACGGGTGAAGAATTATCTAACATCTACCTTAAGCCAAGAAAAACTAAACGCCTTAGCTCTTTTGTGCATAGAGTCAGAACTAATGAACAAGATTTCATACAATGATATAATTGATAATTTTGCGAATAGAAAATCGCGCAAAAAGGTATTGTAAAACTTTCATAACTTAATTAATTAAATTTCATCGTCATCATCAGCCGGATTGTTACCAGATAATTGAATATATTGTTTTTATACTATAAGAGCAATAACAATTATTTTATTACGTCTACCCAATGTACATTATTGTGTAAGTAGTATTAAGGCATATCTTACCCTGCCTTATTAGTAGTACTAGTACATTATTGAGATTTTATTAGCTCAGAAATATACCCAAAAACTATTCCTTGTGGAATCTTAACTAAATCGTTGGGTTGTAAAAATAATCAAGGAACTGACACATCGATCCCCTAGCTCACAATCATACTAATTACGGGGGGAATGTGGTGTAGTAAAGACGTTAGGACATAAATCATAAAGTTACAATTTCATTCACAAAAAAATATATATATAATTGTGAACTAGGGTATCGAATTGTAGAGGTCGGTAGAGACGGAAACATTGGCTAATTGTATTGTATGTATTTGCAAAAATGTATTAGCCCAATACCTTAGATGAGATCGCAGAAGAGCCAGATCCGCCATCTTGTTTCAAAATGGCGGCAGCTCAAAGATAAAAAAAACATATCTTAACAACCATAGGTCCAAACTTGACATGATATATCGTTGGAAAGCTCTTGTTAACCCCTACATTTTTCTTTAAATTTATTTTTAATTATTAAAAAAAAAACATTTTTTTCAAATTTATTTAATAGCTTTATAATAGCTGGCCAAAGAAATCTACATTTAATGGGTGCGTGTAACCGATTTTTTTGGAAGGCAGTGGCTACGCGCCCGTCCAAATGAATAGTTCTTATATGTTCTAACCTAACCTAACGTGTTCGTTTGCCTTTCGCAATTACAGAAAGCATACGATAAGTGGACGGGCGCGATTAGCCACTGCGTTTTTGGAATGATCTGGAGGGATTTTGTATAACTGATCTGGTAACACTGACAAAACTAGCATTGGTACCTACAAGACTAACAAAAAAACAAAATTCTCGGGTCAAGACTCGCAAACATACGAATCTTGGGTCAAGACCTGTAACCATACGAGTCCTTGAGTCAAGACTGGCAATTTTGATTTTCTTGGTATGCATGGCATAACGCGTCCTTTAAATTTTGTGTATAACGGAAACCTAGATGTTTGCAATCTGGCAAGGATCATGCTAGCTCTACGTGCTCAGTAGAAGCAGGGGCGGATCTATATAAGAACTTTTTGGTCTGCAGCCCGTGGCCCCGGGGGTATAAAGGCCCCAGCCTCCATTGAAGACAATGGACAATATTGTAATTTTTAAAAATTCCTACGACAAAGTTGGCAACCCTGACATCAATTAAACCATATGCGCGCGGAAATCGAACGGCATAGGGGATTCCCCGTCGCTTGTTTTCAGGGTATTTATTCGCAAACGCATACAGTCATTCGCAGCTCACTAAGGCCGGCAATACACAATTACAGACATAGTGAAAAATAAAGTGTATTTATTACCCAAATATTACGTATAGTTACGAAGCTATGAACCTTGTGTAATGGACATTCAAATGACGCATCACGCATGCCAAGAAAATCTGAATTGCGAGTCATAACTCAAGACTCGTACGTTTGTGAGTCTTGACCAAAGACTATTACGTGTACGAGTCTTGAGTCAAGACTAAAAAAAATAAAATTCTTTACCTAAAATTTGCTAATTTACAAGTCTTGAGTTTTATTCTTTTAGTCTTGACTCAAGACTGGATTCTGGGGTCAAATTTCGCAGCGTATGTACGTGTCTTGGGGCAAGACTAAAATAAAACTGTTTTCTTATATCAAGAGTTCTTTATTTTTGGCAATGCATAATTAAACTATTAATTTTATTTAAAATTTAGAAGTCTTAGTGTTTCTGGGTCCAAAGTATACATTCAAATAAAGGATAAATACGTAAATCAATTTCAATTTAAAATAAAAACAGATTTAAAAAAATGTACTTTATTTTATAAATATATACCACGGTCAGTCATATTAAATACTACGATGCTTGGTTTATTTAGTTCAGTCCTAGTCCAAATATAATTTTTGTAAATAAATGAAATACAATTACATTTGTATTTTTAGGATTAACACTTGAAATATGTTTAAAAAAACACATTGTCCTTAAAAGACTTGCAGTTATATTCATTCCGATAAAAATACGTTATTACATTATATGGCATTACGAATTGACTTAATTATATACGTGCTTTCAAATCAATTCAGTTAGTATTTATACGATGAACACTCGAAAAGTGCTTAAAAAGAAAACAAACTTGTCTACCGAAAACTTATAGCGGTATCTATTTCGATAAAAATATTTTAGTAAATTAAGTGACGTAACAAATTGACTTTAGAATATATGTGCTTTCAAATCAATTCAGTTGGTGATTCTAGGATAAACACTCGAAATGTCTTTAATAAAGAAAACACATTTTTACAAGGAAAATTGGCAGTGATATTTATTTCGATAAAAATACGGTATTAAATTTAAAGACGCAAGGAATTGACTTAAGAATATATATGCTTTCAAATCAATTCAGTTGGTGATTCTAGGAAGAACACTCGTAACGTCTTTAATAAAAAAACACATTTGTCTAACAAAGATTTGTAATGATATTTATTTCGATAATAATACGTTATTAAATTAAGTGACATAAGGAATTGACTTAAGAATCAATGTGCTTTCAAATCAATTCAGTTGGTGATTCTAGGATGAACACTCGAAATGTCTTTAATAAAAAAAAACACATTTGTCTAAGGAAGACTTGCAGCGATATTTATTTCGATTAAAATACGTTATTAAATTAAGTGACGTAAGGAATTGACTTAAGAATCTATGTGCTGTCAAATCAATTAATTTGGTTATTCTAGGAAGAACACTCAAAATGTATTTAATAAAAAAAACACATTTGTCAAACGAAGACTTGCAATGATATTTATTTTGATAAAAATATGTTATTAAATTAAGTAATATAAAGAATTTACTTGAGAATATATTCTTGGTTTTAGAAAAAATATTAAAACCAATTTTGCATTCATGCAAACGTATCGCATGTGTTGGTTCGAGTATATTGACTTAGTCTAAGAAAATATATACTTAAAATAACGAAATTTTTGAAACTAATATTACATTGATACAAAAAACTCACGTTTGTCGATTCAAAAATACTGACTTCCTCTAAGAAAATATCTACTTAAAATAACACTATAAACTTAAAACTTTTGCGAGTCTCAATTTGAGAAATCGTTTCTTTCTGTGTGGCTGATAGCGAGCCCAGCAATCGTATATCGTCCTTTTAAAGAGTGGATATATTCGAATTTCAAATCGAATTTTCGAAATGTCATTCCGCATTTAAGAGACGATTGATTGTGATTTTTTTTCATTGTTTTTTGCTTAAATTTGTCTTTAATAAAGACATTTTATTTTGGTTTGCAAAAGGATACGCTTTGTTTTTGAGATGTGGATGAAGGGTGATCGTTCGCTAGCGATAAAGGGATCCCATTAAACCTACAGTGTACCGTCGAAAGTGGTACTCATCCAAGAATACATCTCGTTTAAACAATAAGCATTTCCCAGTCCAGTCCGGGAAAACCTTCCAGCTATGTAAGTGGCTTTTATTATTTTTATTTTTTCATCAAAGTGTCATCCTTTAAACGAATTCTTTAAAAAAAGATTTTACAAAAAACCAATCAAATATTAACAATATTATACAATTTTATCTTATGTTTTGAACTCTTGTAAATATCATATAGCCTTAAGTATAAACTTCTCGACCAGAAATTACGATTTATATCTTATTTCATGGGAACGAGCAAATGAAGTATTTTATTTTTATTTTCATTTAATAGCTGGCTGATAGCGAGCCCAGCAATCGTATATCGTCCTTTTAAAGAGTGGATATATTCGAATTTCAAATCGAATTTTCGAAATGTCATTCCGCATTTAAGAGACGATTGATTGTGATTTTTTTTCATTGTTTTTTGCTTAAATTTGTCTTTAATAAAGACATTTTATTTTGGTTTGCAAAAGGATACGCTTTGTTTTTGAGATGTGGATGAAGGGTGATCGTTCGCTAGCGATAAAGGGATCCCATTAAACCTACAGTGTACCGTCGAAAGTGGTACTCATCCAAGAATACATCTCGTTTAAACAATAAGCATTTCCCAGTCCAGTCCGGGAAAACCTTCCAGCTATGTAAGTGGCTTTTATTATTTTTATTTTTTCATCAAAGTGTCATCCTTTAAACGAATTCTTTAAAAAAAGATTTTACAAAAAACCAATCAAATATTAACAATATTATACAATTTTATCTTATGTTTTGAACTCTTGTAAATATCATATAGCCTTAAGTATAAACTTCTCGACCAGAAATTACGATTTATATCTTATTTCATGGGAACGAGCAAATGAAGTATTTTATTTTTATTTTCATTTAATAGCTGGCTGATAGCGAGCCCAGCAATCGTATATCGTCCTTTTAAAGAGTGGATATATTCGAATTTCAAATCGAATTTTCGAAATGTCATTCCGCATTTAAGAGACGATTGATTGTGATTTTTTTTCATTGTTTTTTGCTTAAATTTGTCTTTAATAAAGACATTTTATTTTGGTTTGCAAAAGGATACGCTTTGTTTTTGAGATGTGGATGAAGGGTGATCGTTCGCTAGCGATAAAGGGATCCCATTAAACCTACAGTGTACCGTCGAAAGTGGTACTCATCCAAGAATACATCTCGTTTAAACAATAAGCATTTCCCAGTCCAGTCCGGGAAAACCTTCCAGCTATGTAAGTGGCTTTTATTATTTTTATTTTTTCATCAAAGTGTCATCCTTTAAACGAATTCTTTAAAAAAAGATTTTACAAAAAACCAATCAAATATTAACAATATTATACAATTTTATCTTATGTTTTGAACTCTTGTAAATATCATATAGCCTTAAGTATAAACTTCTCGACCAGAAATTACGATTTATATCTTATTTCATGGGAACGAGCAAATGAAGTATTTTATTTTTATTTTCATTTAATAGCTGGCTGATAGCGAGCCCAGCAATCGTATATCGTCCTTTTAAAGAGTGGATATATTCGAATTTCAAATCGAATTTTCGAAATGTCATTCCGCATTTAAGAGACGATTGATTGTGATTTTTTTTCATTGTTTTTTGCTTAAATTTGTCTTTAATAAAGACATTTTATTTTGGTTTGCAAAAGGATACGCTTTGTTTTTGAGATGTGGATGAAGGGTGATCGTTCGCTAGCGATAAAGGGATCCCATTAAACCTACAGTGTACCGTCGAAAGTGGTACTCATCCAAGAATACATCTCGTTTAAACAATAAGCATTTCCCAGTCCAGTCCGGGAAAACCTTCCAGCTATGTAAGTGGCTTTTATTATTTTTATTTTTTCATCAAAGTGTCATCCTTTAAACGAATTCTTTAAAAAAAGATTTTACAAAAAACCAATCAAATATTAACAATATTATACAATTTTATCTTATGTTTTGAACTCTTGTAAATATCATATAGCCTTAAGTATAAACTTCTCGACCAGAAATTACGATTTATATCTTATTTCATGGGAACGAGCAAATGAAGTATTTTATTTTTATTTTCATTTAATAGCTGGCTGATAGCGAGCCCAGCAATCGTATATCGTCCTTTTAAAGAGTGGATATATTCGAATTTCAAATCGAATTTTCGAAATGTCATTCCGCATTTAAGAGACGATTGATTGTGATTTTTTTTCATTGTTTTTTGCTTAAATTTGTCTTTAATAAAGACATTTTATTTTGGTTTGCAAAAGGATACGCTTTGTTTTTGAGATGTGGATGAAGGGTGATCGTTCGCTAGCGATAAAGGGATCCCATTAAACCTACAGTGTACCGTCGAAAGTGGTACTCATCCAAGAATACATCTCGTTTAAACAATAAGCATTTCCCAGTCCAGTCCGGGAAAACCTTCCAGCTATGTAAGTGGCTTTTATTATTTTTATTTTTTCATCAAAGTGTCATCCTTTAAACGAATTCTTTAAAAAAAGATTTTACAAAAAACCAATCAAATATTAACAATATTATACAATTTTATCTTATGTTTTGAACTCTTGTAAATATCATATAGCCTTAAGTATAAACTTCTCGACCAGAAATTACGATTTATATCTTATTTCATGGGAACGAGCAAATGAAGTATTTTATTTTTATTTTCATTTAATAGCTGGCTGATAGCGAGCCCAGCAATCGTATATCGTCCTTTTAAAGAGTGGATATATTCGAATTTCAAATCGAATTTTCGAAATGTCATTCCGCATTTAAGAGACGATTGATTGTGATTTTTTTTCATTGTTTTTTGCTTAAATTTGTCTTTAATAAAGACATTTTATTTTGGTTTGCAAAAGGATACGCTTTGTTTTTGAGATGTGGATGAAGGGTGATCGTTCGCTAGCGATAAAGGGATCCCATTAAACCTACAGTGTACCGTCGAAAGTGGTACTCATCCAAGAATACATCTCGTTTAAACAATAAGCATTTCCCAGTCCAGTCCGGGAAAACCTTCCAGCTATGTAAGTGGCTTTTATTATTTTTATTTTTTCATCAAAGTGTCATCCTTTAAACGAATTCTTTAAAAAAAGATTTTACAAAAAACCAATCAAATATTAACAATATTATACAATTTTATCTTATGTTTTGAACTCTTGTAAATATCATATAGCCTTAAGTATAAACTTCTCGACCAGAAATTACGATTTATATCTTATTTCATGGGAACGAGCAAATGAAGTATTTTATTTTTATTTTCATTTAATAGCTGGCTGATAGCGAGCCCAGCAATCGTATATCGTCCTTTTAAAGAGTGGATATATTCGAATTTCAAATCGAATTTTCGAAATGTCATTCCGCATTTAAGAGACGATTGATTGTGATTTTTTTTCATTGTTTTTTGCTTAAATTTGTCTTTAATAAAGACATTTTATTTTGGTTTGCAAAAGGATACGCTTTGTTTTTGAGATGTGGATGAAGGGTGATCGTTCGCTAGCGATAAAGGGATCCCATTAAACCTACAGTGTACCGTCGAAAGTGGTACTCATCCAAGAATACATCTCGTTTAAACAATAAGCATTTCCCAGTCCAGTCCGGGAAAACCTTCCAGCTATGTAAGTGGCTTTTATTATTTTTATTTTTTCATCAAAGTGTCATCCTTTAAACGAATTCTTTAAAAAAAGATTTTACAAAAAACCAATCAAATATTAACAATATTATACAATTTTATCTTATGTTTTGAACTCTTGTAAATATCATATAGCCTTAAGTATAAACTTCTCGACCAGAAATTACGATTTATATCTTATTTCATGGGAACGAGCAAATGAAGTATTTTATTTTTATTTTCATTTAATAGCTGGCTGATAGCGAGCCCAGCAATCGTATATCGTCCTTTTAAAGAGTGGATATATTCGAATTTCAAATCGAATTTTCGAAATGTCATTCCGCATTTAAGAGACGATTGATTGTGATTTTTTTTCATTGTTTTTTGCTTAAATTTGTCTTTAATAAAGACATTTTATTTTGGTTTGCAAAAGGATACGCTTTGTTTTTGAGATGTGGATGAAGGGTGATCGTTCGCTAGCGATAAAGGGATCCCATTAAACCTACAGTGTACCGTCGAAAGTGGTACTCATCCAAGAATACATCTCGTTTAAACAATAAGCATTTCCCAGTCCAGTCCGGGAAAACCTTCCAGCTATGTAAGTGGCTTTTATTATTTTTATTTTTTCATCAAAGTGTCATCCTTTAAACGAATTCTTTAAAAAAAGATTTTACAAAAAACCAATCAAATATTAACAATATTATACAATTTTATCTTATGTTTTGAACTCTTGTAAATATCATATAGCCTTAAGTATAAACTTCTCGACCAGAAATTACGATTTATATCTTATTTCATGGGAACGAGCAAATGAAGTATTTTATTTTTATTTTCATTTAATAGCTGGCTGATAGCGAGCCCAGCAATCGTATATCGTCCTTTTAAAGAGTGGATATATTCGAATTTCAAATCGAATTTTCGAAATGTCATTCCGCATTTAAGAGACGATTGATTGTGATTTTTTTTCATTGTTTTTTGCTTAAATTTGTCTTTAATAAAGACATTTTATTTTGGTTTGCAAAAGGATACGCTTTGTTTTTGAGATGTGGATGAAGGGTGATCGTTCGCTAGCGATAAAGGGATCCCATTAAACCTACAGTGTACCGTCGAAAGTGGTACTCATCCAAGAATACATCTCGTTTAAACAATAAGCATTTCCCAGTCCAGTCCGGGAAAACCTTCCAGCTATGTAAGTGGCTTTTATTATTTTTATTTTTTCATCAAAGTGTCATCCTTTAAACGAATTCTTTAAAAAAAGATTTTACAAAAAACCAATCAAATATTAACAATATTATACAATTTTATCTTATGTTTTGAACTCTTGTAAATATCATATAGCCTTAAGTATAAACTTCTCGACCAGAAATTACGATTTATATCTTATTTCATGGGAACGAGCAAATGAAGTATTTTATTTTTATTTTCATTTAATAGCTGGCTGATAGCGAGCCCAGCAATCGTATATCGTCCTTTTAAAGAGTGGATATATTCGAATTTCAAATCGAATTTTCGAAATGTCATTCCGCATTTAAGAGACGATTGATTGTGATTTTTTTTCATTGTTTTTTGCTTAAATTTGTCTTTAATAAAGACATTTTATTTTGGTTTGCAAAAGGATACGCTTTGTTTTTGAGATGTGGATGAAGGGTGATCGTTCGCTAGCGATAAAGGGATCCCATTAAACCTACAGTGTACCGTCGAAAGTGGTACTCATCCAAGAATACATCTCGTTTAAACAATAAGCATTTCCCAGTCCAGTCCGGGAAAACCTTCCAGCTATGTAAGTGGCTTTTATTATTTTTATTTTTTCATCAAAGTGTCATCCTTTAAACGAATTCTTTAAAAAAAGATTTTACAAAAAACCAATCAAATATTAACAATATTATACAATTTTATCTTATGTTTTGAACTCTTGTAAATATCATATAGCCTTAAGTATAAACTTCTCGACCAGAAATTACGATTTATATCTTATTTCATGGGAACGAGCAAATGAAGTATTTTATTTTTATTTTCATTTAATAGCTGGCTGATAGCGAGCCCAGCAATCGTATATCGTCCTTTTAAAGAGTGGATATATTCGAATTTCAAATCGAATTTTCGAAATGTCATTCCGCATTTAAGAGACGATTGATTGTGATTTTTTTTCATTGTTTTTTGCTTAAATTTGTCTTTAATAAAGACATTTTATTTTGGTTTGCAAAAGGATACGCTTTGTTTTTGAGATGTGGATGAAGGGTGATCGTTCGCTAGCGATAAAGGGATCCCATTAAACCTACAGTGTACCGTCGAAAGTGGTACTCATCCAAGAATACATCTCGTTTAAACAATAAGCATTTCCCAGTCCAGTCCGGGAAAACCTTCCAGCTATGTAAGTGGCTTTTATTATTTTTATTTTTTCATCAAAGTGTCATCCTTTAAACGAATTCTTTAAAAAAAGATTTTACAAAAAACCAATCAAATATTAACAATATTATACAATTTTATCTTATGTTTTGAACTCTTGTAAATATCATATAGCCTTAAGTATAAACTTCTCGACCAGAAATTACGATTTATATCTTATTTCATGGGAACGAGCAAATGAAGTATTTTATTTTTATTTTCATTTAATAGCTGGCTGATAGCGAGCCCAGCAATCGTATATCGTCCTTTTAAAGAGTGGATATATTCGAATTTCAAATCGAATTTTCGAAATGTCATTCCGCATTTAAGAGACGATTGATTGTGATTTTTTTTCATTGTTTTTTGCTTAAATTTGTCTTTAATAAAGACATTTTATTTTGGTTTGCAAAAGGATACGCTTTGTTTTTGAGATGTGGATGAAGGGTGATCGTTCGCTAGCGATAAAGGGATCCCATTAAACCTACAGTGTACCGTCGAAAGTGGTACTCATCCAAGAATACATCTCGTTTAAACAATAAGCATTTCCCAGTCCAGTCCGGGAAAACCTTCCAGCTATGTAAGTGGCTTTTATTATTTTTATTTTTTCATCAAAGTGTCATCCTTTAAACGAATTCTTTAAAAAAAGATTTTACAAAAAACCAATCAAATATTAACAATATTATACAATTTTATCTTATGTTTTGAACTCTTGTAAATATCATATAGCCTTAAGTATAAACTTCTCGACCAGAAATTACGATTTATATCTTATTTCATGGGAACGAGCAAATGAAGTATTTTATTTTTATTTTCATTTAATAGCTGGCTGATAGCGAGCCCAGCAATCGTATATCGTCCTTTTAAAGAGTGGATATATTCGAATTTCAAATCGAATTTTCGAAATGTCATTCCGCATTTAAGAGACGATTGATTGTGATTTTTTTTCATTGTTTTTTGCTTAAATTTGTCTTTAATAAAGACATTTTATTTTGGTTTGCAAAAGGATACGCTTTGTTTTTGAGATGTGGATGAAGGGTGATCGTTCGCTAGCGATAAAGGGATCCCATTAAACCTACAGTGTACCGTCGAAAGTGGTACTCATCCAAGAATACATCTCGTTTAAACAATAAGCATTTCCCAGTCCAGTCCGGGAAAACCTTCCAGCTATGTAAGTGGCTTTTATTATTTTTATTTTTTCATCAAAGTGTCATCCTTTAAACGAATTATATATATATATATATATATATATATATATATATATATATATATATATATATATATATATATATATATATATATATATATATATATATATATATATATATATATATATATATATATATATATATATATAGGTATATATTATTATGACCTTTGCCAATGTTTGCAGATTCGAAAAATATGTGCGAGCTATGCAACACCTAAAAAAACAAAAACAAAAAAAATGCTCTTGTTTCGGTTTGCAACATGCAAAAATACATGCTATTTTGTACATGTTTACATAATTTTTAGGTTAATTTATACTTAGAAAACTACTTACATAGGAAACAAATATCCGCATGATTAATTGCATATTCGATATAATAACGCCAGTTATGAACCCCTGAAAATCGTCAATCTGTGTTATTTGCCTACCTTCATTATGCTGGGCAATATTACAATAATAAAAACGAAGTTCGTAGGAATGCGCACGGCAGCCGTCGGAACGGCAAAATGGCGGTATCGCATTATGTTTGAAATGATCGGTGATTAAAATTATGAGGTAATATATATAAAATTTAATTTGGTATTTTTACTGACACAACCGTGGCACTCCAATAAGACTCAGGAAGTGAGCTCGCCTTATCACAGGAGTGCCTAGCAAGGCGGGCTCGGTTTCACTTTACTTGGCACATTAGAAATAATTTTATGCACTTTAACATATAATTTATGCACAATTTGACCTGGGCACAGACAGATGTATGCTTACATTTAGAAGAGCATATAGCGGTATTTTCTGAATTGTACATTATATTTCTTTAGTGCTATTGCGTTTGAATGTTTATGTAACGAATAAATAAATAAATAAATAAATTTTGTTTTTAAAGCAGATTAAATTTTCTGTAATTGAATGCATGGCAATCTTATTAACACGCCATCCCTCAGATAAACCCCCAGTGGCTTCTCGAATCTTGAAGGCTTTGTTTTTTGTTCGGGCTAAAAACTTTAATTTTTGTATAACATTGCCAATTTTCAAAGAGCTTCGCTCGGTGCTCAATTAAGAGGCCGTGCCGGCCGTGCCGGCCGTGGCGGCCAAAAGCTATATGAAGCATAATGGCCTGGTTGTGAGAACACGAAAAAGAATTTTAATGCAATTATGTCGGATTTTAAAAACCCGGTCCATTTCGCCAAAACGAAATTGGTAAATTATTTCCATATTAATTGTAAATTATCTTTATTCTGTTTCTGTTTTCCAAAAAAATTAAAACAAACGAGATCTGTCTTTAGTTTTTGAAAAACCTAGAGATGATTATCTATATTAAAAAATACTATTTATACCAGCGTATGGTCTATTTGCATAGTACCAAGACAGTTTTTGGAACTTCCATACAAAAAATACAAGAAAAAATGTTTGAAATTACACAATTTCCAGAAATGTTATGGCCAAACATAATTTTTTGTCTATTTATTAAAAATACTTCTGAGTGGTATAAAAAATAACATAGTGATCTTAAGTTATTTTATTATTGTACTCTAAGTTTTACTTTATAAAAACCTATTCATTTGATAAATTATTATATTATAATTGAAAAGCCAAATCGACTATATTAGACGATGCGCAAAGCCGAAATCGTCATTCGTAATTAGCCACTGCCAACGGTGGGACGTATTCCCTTGTCGCCGCGGTATACCTATACATCTTTATGTACATATATATCGAAAGCGCGTGGCATTGGAAAAATATCTAAATTTTTAGTCGCGTCAACTCGGAAGGGAGCCTTAAGGCTTATAAGGCTTAAATTAAACGAAATATGAACTATAGTCCAGTACTAACCTAGTATATCATAAGTTGCATCAAGTGAAGGTAGTAAGTTTCGTTTTGATTTCTTGTATGGAGTGTGCATTGTGCATGAGATGCAAAATCCAAGGTTCGACTTCGGCAGCCCTCCAAAACACTGTTGAATATCTCAAAAACTGCAAAATTTTCGCACTTTTTCGTTTTGTTTCTATTTTGAAAACAAGAAAAATTAACAGTACTAACCACCCGCACTTTTTTTTTTTTTTTTATCCATATTAATAACATATTATAATTAATTAATTACAAACTATTGATTAAAAACTAGTAGTGCTTAACATTAATACTTAATTAATCATTGATAAAAAAAGGTACAGGCTCATGTGGATTTTACTGCCTCACTAGGCTTAGGCCTGTGTCGAGGCAGTAGTCTAGTGAAGGTTGTCTAGTAGCAGCCGTGTGTTAAAAAAATAATAATATATATACATATACACATATATATATATATATATATATATATATATATATATATATATATATATATATATATATATATATATATATATATATATATATATATATATATATATATATATATATATATATATATATATATATATATATATATATATATATATATATATATATATATATATATATATATATATATATATATATATATATATATATATGTATATATATATATATATATATATATACATATATATATATATATATATATATATATATATATATATATATATATATATATATATATATATATATATATATATATATATATATATATATATATATATATATATATATATATATATATATATATATATATATATATATATATATATATATATATATATATATATATATATATATATATATATATATATATATATATATATATATATATATATATATATATATATATATATATATATATATATATATATATATATATATATATATATATATATATATATATATAATAATATATATATACATATACACATATATATATATATATATATATATATATATATATATATATATATATATATATATATATATATATATATATATATATATATATATATATATATATATATATATATATATATATATATATATATATATATATATATATATATATATATATATATATATATAATATATATATATATATATATATATATATATATATATATATATATATATATATATATATATATATATATATATATATATATATATATATATATATATATATATATATATATATATATATATATATATATATATATATATATATATATATATATATATATATATATATATATATATATATATATATATATATATATATATATATATATATATATATATATATATATATATATACATATATATACATATACACATATACAATATACATAATATAATAGTAATATAACACTAATATTATATTTATATATAATATATATATATATATATATATATATAATATATAATATTATTGATAGATATTTTTACCTTAATGATAATTATAACGAAGTTATGTAGTTAACGTAGATATGTAAAGCAAATACCAAAAAAAGAACAACAGCAATAATATTATTAATAAAATGATAATAATAATGATAATAAATACATAAGGGGTACATAAGGGGTGACATGTTAATAAGTTATTATATATAATAAGAATTAAAATTATACGATATTATTAGCAATAATAATTATATATTTACCAGATATATACCAAATATAAGCCTCTTGGATTAAATTTTTCTTTTTTGTGTATTTTTTTTTATTTTTTTATTTATTTTTTTATTTTATTTATTTTTTTTTTTTTTTTAGACAAGAATTTTAAATAGGTTTTCGGTTTCCCTTCTCCCTTTGTTTAGTAGCCAACACACCACCATTTTCTTCAGCACGGCTCTCGATGCTGACGTCAATGCATTCCCCCCCACCTCAGATATGAACATGCTTGATGCTTAACTTAGGCCCCCTATAAACATGACACGGTTACTAGACTACAACTAAAAAAAAAACATTTTGTTTAGGACGCATAACTTCGTAGATTATAGTGTCGCGAGGGTTTCCGTCGTTCAGAATAAAACTCGCAATCGATGTTCGAATTGCAGTTGTCGTTTATTTCGCTCAAAATGCCGAGTACAAATTGATTAACTTTTCTTACGCACTATCGCCTATATATATTATTCGCCGTGACGGCGGTCGCCTCGTCTCCCTCTCGCCTCGCGCCGTATCCTTCACTCCGGCCGGTCGCTAGATATACACCCGCTCGGGGCGCCACACATCAGTCGCCCACCGTCTGCGCCTGCGAGCTGACGTCCCTCGGGTGGCGCTTGAACTTCAGTTGTGTCGTGTTTCGCACATTTAGTTTCGCACGTTTATCGCTTCTGGACGCCACTGGTCGTTACCCTCCCCCGACCTACTTCGAGTAGCCACCGGATGAAAGGCTCTGGACTGGAAAGTCGCCAGAAATGATTCGTGTTTGCGCGTTAGTTTTTTCGTGTTTTTTGAGTTTACGCTGCGTCGCTGCGCCCTCAGTTGTTAACTTCCCCTTCGCCACCAGTCCTCGGGCTGCCGTGGTATAAGATGAAAAGCTCTCTGCTGAGAAGTCGCTGCGATGTGGTTTTCGTTGTTTGTTTTCTTCGTGACGTTTGCGTGCGAAACACGGCGGATAGATTCGCGACGGTTTGTACTGTTCTCTTCCATTTATTTCGATGTTTGCTTTAGCTTCTAGTTGACGGCTTGTTTGTGATGATAAAATAAACGCCTCGTTGGAGGCACTTTAGACGTGTTTGATTATTGGGCGTTCGGGGTAGGTATTCCTAGTGATGGCATTGCACATCGCCATCTCCTTATTTCCGGTGTTGCCATTGCACCTCGGCGATACCATTTCCTGCCGCCTTCGGTTGGAATCTTCTTCCGGTCCTTTCCTTTTATAGTATTTTGAGTAGGTGGGTTTTATGTATGTTTGTTGCTCCGCGACAATAGCAATTAGAACGACAGGACCTGTTACAAAATCCAGGTCATTTCGTGTACATATTGGGCACGATTGCGATTCTTCGTGAACTAAAATAGGAACTTAGTTCAACCGAACGAGACAGAGTAATACGTTGGAACGAAATATGAAAATGAACTATCATCGATTTTGCCGCATTACAACTACCCGTCGAACTTATAGATGCCCCAATAAGTTTGAACACATTTCGTGCGGTGTTAGATTTAGCTGCTTTATCTTTGGTGGGTAGATTTTTATGCGGAAAAGTGACAACCGTTAATTTTACATTCCGCTCTGACGCACTGCTGTCTCGCTCACATGAATTAATTCCTGATTTTCATTTAAGAGACACGCAGTCTAACCCATTGACTGATCTACACATACTTATTCTCTATCAATACAAAAATGACCTTCTGTTCTTTATATGTATTCTCTAGCAATACAAATTGTATTTATGTATTACTATATATTGGTGTTGAGTTTAATAATAATTTCTTACTACTATTTTTTTTTGTATGTTGGTTTTTTTTTGTGTTTTTTTTTTTTTTTTAATTTTTTCTTTTTTTTTAAATAGTACGAAATCGTAACTTTTTGACGTCAATAATGCATAGGTACAAACATACATAAATGATAAAAAATTAAGATATTGTGACATTATAACAAATTATTGTGATATATAATGTGATATTAATAATCGAGGTAACCATTTTATTTCCAAGGGTCTTAGTTGTCTAGATAATCATTTATTTTATAGTAGCCCTTTGAGTACAGCTTCTTCTTAATAAATGACTTAAATTGTATCACAGATAAATTTAGCATTTTTACTGGGACTTTATTGTAGAAGCGTATACATTGCCCTTTGAATGATTTTGTGGTTTTGGAGAGTCGACTTTTATGGTCAGCAAGTTTATTTTTATTTCTAGTATTGACACCATGCCTATCAGAGTTTTTTAAAAACAGTTCTTTATTTGTATGCACATACATTAAGTTTTCATAGATGTAATGAGATGCAAGTGTCAAAATATTGATTTCTTTAAATTTTCCGCGTAACGACTGTCTAGCACCCAATTTATAAATAGCGCGGATGGCTCGTTTCTGTAGTATAAATATTTTATCAGCGTCAGCAGCATGACCCCACAGCAAGATGCCATACGACATCAAGCTGTGAAAATAGCTGAAGTAAACCAGCCTCGCGGTGTCTATATCTGTTAAATTACGAATTTTTTTACAGCATATGCCGCAGAACTTAGCCTGTCGGCCAATTTCTTAATGTGTGGGCCCCATTGTAGCTTTTTATCTAAAGTGATACCAAGGAATACAGTGTAATCGACCAGTTCTAGGCGCTCATTTTTTATTATAATATTTGGCCCTATTTGCTTTACGTTTGGAAGTGAGAATTTTATACATTTTGTTTTCTTTTCATTTAGTAGCAGATTGTTTGCTGTGAACCATTCCACAACATTCGAGATAGAATCATTCACATCGTCATAATTATTTTGTTGTCTACCTACTTTGAATAGCAAAGAGGTATCATCTGCGAATAAAACTATCTCACAATTTGGTTTTACTGTGTAAGGTAAATCATTTATATAAATAAGAAAAAGGAACGGTCCAAGTATTGAACCTTGCGGTACTCCCATGTATACTAACGAGCCGGATGATCTCTCTCCGCCAACATCAACCTTCTGAACCCTATCATTTAAATAGTTTTTAAGAAGGGCTAATGAGCTACCTGTAATGCCGTAGTGTTCAAGTTTCCTAACCAATGTGTCGTGCTGTACGCAGTCAAAGGCCTTGGAAAGGTCACAAAATATGCCTACTACATCTCGTGACTCCTCCCAGGCATTAAAAATTTCATGAATAAGCTCAACACCTGCATCGGTTGTTGAACGAGCCCGTGTGAGACCAAATTGTTTCTTGTGCATTAATTTATATGTGTGGAAATGAATGAGTAGCTGGTTTAACATAATTTTTTCAAACAGCTTACTAAGAGTCGGCAGTATCGATACAGGTCTGAAGTTAGTAGGGTCGGTTTTACTACCGCTTTTAAATAATGGTACTATTTTACTGTGTTTCATAAGATTAGGAAATATGCCAGTCTCAATACATCTGTTAAAAAGAGCTGATAAATGGGGGGCCATTGAATATATTACAGAACCAATAATATTAACAGAGAGTCCATCCAGGTCAAGTGTCTTTTTCAAATGTAAATTTTTGAATGTTTCAATAATTTCTATGGGATAGATCGACTTAAAACTAAAGTCTACATCACATCTATGAACGTTCTGTATGAGCAAAGATTCAGCCACTATAGAAGATGAGTTGAGCGTCTTGGTAGTTGAAACTGGAATATCTGCAAAAAACGATTCAAATGCATAAGCCACTTCTCTATGACTGGTAATGAGCTTATCTTTAATTAACAATTGAAATTGAAGGTCACGAGATTTGGATTTTCCAGTTTCTTTGTTGATAATTTGCCAAGTCGTTTTTACGACATCTGTACTGTTTATAATTTTATTATTAATAAACTTTGATTTTGCAATAGCACAATCTCTTTTAAAACATTTTGAGACGTTTTTGACATATTTGGCAAATTCGTTACTTTTATTAAACGATTTCTCTGCATATAAATCAAAAAGTTGATTCCTATTTCTATATATTTCAGGCGTCGCCCAATCACTGAATATAAGAGTATTTGCAATTTTTTTGGTCTTAGTCTTAAATATTCTACTGCATTCTGATTGTATTACATCAAACAAAGAGTTATAATATCGGTTTGGGTCTTCATCGTAGTCAACTTCTACTAATCGCGAACATACATTATCTCTAAACTGTGTAAGCCGAGTATCATTGACGGGAGTACATTTAATTTCTTTTTGTATCATATTTTTGTTCCTAATGTCTTTCAATATAACTAATTGGCCTAAGTGTATTTGTGTTATGCAAGAATGAATGTTTTAAACTTTATATTAATAATTATTATATAACCGAACGTCATACGACATGTCAGCTCGCAATATGCTAAGTCAAATATCACCATCCCTAGATACGGGCGTTCTTGCTCAGTTATTGTACTGTATACGGTTTTTCCTGCACGTTTTATTGTACTGTATACCGAATATCATAGCCATTCGTCTGTAAATCATGTTGTTTAAAATAAATAAATAAATAAATATAGAGATAAACTACTATATTTCGTGCGGGAGCAAACGGCATAGATTGTGACGTATTTTAAGCCCAAACTTAAGCCTATCTCCATTTTTCTTAAGCTGGACAGACGCTTGCTATGATGATGTGAGTAGGAGGAAAGAAAACGATTTCGAATTTATTGCCAAAGTGATGATTATGTTGTGTCATAATCTGCGGGTCATAAGATCATTTAATTCTACGTTATAAAAATCGGTTAATACGCATTGAAAAATGTATCAACAATCACAGAGAATATTTTGAAATAATTTTTTTTAAAATTTCGCTATTCGTTGTACTTTTGCTCTTTACACAACTGCCCAACATAAAAGGAGTGTTATGTGCTCAGGGTTCATTCATGTATGTTTTCCGTATCTTTATTCAATCATAATTTCCAAACACTTGAAACGATTTAGAAGTGTGTAATATTGTTTGAATTGTTATGTCATTCCGAGGGTCATAGGGCACCTTAATTGTCCAAATATCCAGTAAGTAGTTGTTTGAATGTCGAAATGTCCATATATCAATAAATTTACATAAATATATCGTGTTTGGTGTAAAAGGAAACGTCTAATTGAGGACATTTTTGGAAATATTAAATGTATCTATATGGATACATGCATAAAACACAAATATTTTATTAAAGAAACGTAAAAAAATGTAATGTAACTGGTCGTGTTTTTTATTCTTTTTTATATATTTCCTTGTTATCGTCCTTTTACTTTTATTTCTATTCTATTTTTTTTTTTTGTCTGATTTTATAATGGAATTGAGATTTATTTATTTTTGAAAAACATATTTTAGGACAATTTAGTTTTTAGCAAGTAGTTTACAATAACATTTAAATATTTTATTGTATTATTAGAGCCTTGTCCACCATAGAACAGGTTAGTACTAGTTGGGTGACAGAATCGAATAAGCATGGGATTAAAGTTTTGCCATTCGCTTCTTGTTATTTTGTACGCAAAATCGATGTTTATCTATATATATAAAAATTGATGTTGGTATATCTGTCTATCCGAGATTCATAGACTCTGAAACCGTTTAACCGATCATCATGAAAGTCGGCACATAATTTATGTATATTTTCATGGAGAAGATTTTTATGATATCACTTTGTTGTAGCTTACCACTAGATGGCGCTGCAAAACATCAACTTCTATACCGCTCAACCGATCGCCATAAAAATTGGTATACATAGACATTTGAGTAGGTACGCATAATACTTTCGAGCTATTAACTTCATTGCAACTCGCCACCATATGGCGCTGCAGTACATCAACTTCATATGTCTGCAGTACATGAATATTTTAGCGCTATTAACTTTATTGTAACTCTCCACCAGATGGCGCTGTAGCACATTAACGTATATACCGTTCACAACTGATCGCCATGAAAATTGGTATTACATTACATTACATTTTCGTCGTGTCCAATTGACGGCTAAAGACCGATCTTGGACGTGTCAAAATAATTGGGTTAGGTAGTAAGTCTCGTTACTACTCTTTACTGAACATACATAGGTAGTCAAGAATTAACTACTAGATTGTCGAACTATAAATATAAATAATCAAAATAGAAGCCTAATATTTGAAGTAGTTAGTAATTCGAAAAGGTACGTAGTAAAATTAATCATTGTAATATTCAAATTGTCAGTAAAATGTTAAATAATCAAATTAAATCTAAGTTATGCATTTTAAACTAAAAGTACAACTTGCGGTGTCAACTACAACGGGCGAGCCCGTCACCACAGGACGTTTTAACGATTTTCTCGTTCTATCGCCCTGCAGTGAACGTAGAAGACTTTGGACAGAACAAATCCAACATCCAGCTACGTCACAACCCGCAAAAAGCCAACGCCTTACCGCGAGATAGCCAGTGTTACCTGGCGGGCCGACCCTCGCGCCCTTGCTTCCAATTGTAACCAGATTTCTCCGGTCTCTCGATTGGTTCCGAGTTCGAGGTCGCTTGCGCGGTCCTCTCCCTTACGAAGCGGTGAAACGGTGTGAACCGAATCTATCGCGGACCAAGGCGTCCTTTGCCCGACTCTGAACCGGGAACGGATGGCCAGTGGTCATTTCAAGAGCAGTCGCCGTAAGGTAGACAACCACCCCCGCTCTATAGGAAACATTACAGTTCCCAGACTCCCCCGATTGTTAGTCGGAGAGCACAGTCGACTGGCTTGCGCCGCTCGGTGCGCAGACCGTCCAGGAGCGCCAGAGGTTTGATTCCCAGGGGAGACTGGTTGACCCAGTGTCCTACCCAGGCTCGCACCCCATGCGTGGAGGCCATCGGATGGGTGTTGACCCGTGAGTGTGACCGACCCTGAACACATGGGTCATCGTGGCCACCTCATCATGGGCCCATTAGCTCCCTAACTAAAAGTACAGATATAAGACCATATAAAATAATCAGACAATAAGTCTCTACTTTATAAAGTAATTTAAATGGGCACAATATTTGGAAAATCATGGCCATCAAATTCGGCCAGATTATAGAAAGGGTGGCCTATCAGCATCTCCTTGATGTTTTTTTTAATTTTACGTCCTCCAGCTGTTTAAATTTTGTAGGGAGTAGATTATAGAATTTAATGCTAAGGTACAAGTAGCTTTTCTGTACTTTTGCCAGTCGTATTCGAGGTACGCTTAAAAGGGAGCTACCGCATACATATGTAGATGTTTGAGCGTGTTCAATATTTTTGCGCTATTAACTTTATTGTATCTCGCCACCAGATGGCGCTGCAGCACATCAACTTCTGTACGCTCAACCGATCGCGTCGCCTTGAAAATCGGCATACATAGACATTTGAGGAGGATAATATTTTCGCGCTATTAACTCTATTGTAACTCGCCACCAGATGGCGCTGCAGCACATTAACTTATATACTGCTCAACCGATCGCCATGAAAGTTGGTATGCATAGACATTTGAGAACAAATAACATTTTCGCGCTATTCACTTTTTTGTAACGCGCTGCAGCACATCAACTTATATACCGTTCAACCCATCGACGTGAAAATTGGTATACATTTGAGTTTGCATAATATTTTCGCGCTACTAACTCTATTGTAGCTCGCCACTAAATGGCGATGCAGCACATCAACTTATATAACGTTTATTCGATCGACATGAAAATTGGTATACATAGGTATTTAAGCCCGGGTATAACACTGGGTAATATCACCAGTATAGAAATAAATTCTAAAGGTGCCTTTACACGGGCAACTGAAATTGCTCAATCCCAGGCAATATTGGTCAATTATGACATCACGCAACATCGAGCCATTTACTGCGATACCAATACATAGCAATTATTGCTAGAGATTCCGCCACACCAAGTTCAGCGATATGGAGCAACAATATATGGAGCAATTATAAGCAGTGTTGCCGAAATAATTGCAGCAATCTTTAGGAATTGCTCCAGATTGTCCCATTAATTTGGGAGCTAACGGGCCCTTGTTGAGTTGGCCACGAAGACCCATTCTGTTCAGGGTTGGTCACACTCACGGGTCAACACCCATCCGACGGCCTCCACGCATGAAGTACGAGCCTGGCAGGCCTTAGGGTTAGTTTCCCCTAGGAATCAACCTTCTGGCGCTCCTGGACGGTCCGAGCACCGTGCGGCGTAAGCCAATCGACTGTGCGCTCTGACTAACAGTCGGGGGAGTCTGGAAGTAGTACTGTTTCCTATAGAGCGGGGGTGGTCGCGGACCTTGCGGCGACTGCTCTTGAAACGACCATCGGCTACCCGATCCTGGGTGAACAGCCGGGCAAAGAATGCCGTGGTTTGCGATAGATTCGGTACACACCGTTTCACCGCTTCGTAAGGGAGAGGACCGCGCAAGCGACCTCGAATTCGTAACCAATCGAGAGACTGGAGTAATCTGGTCGTAATTGGAAGTAAGGGCGTGAGTGTAAACCCGATGGGTAACACTCCTGGCTCTCTTACCGGCATGTGGCGGAGCTTGACGGTGGACTGTTTTTGTCTAAGTCTTCTACGCTCACTTTATTAATTGTCCCATACCTTCGGCGATTGTTGCCGGGCAATTTCTGCTCAAAAATTGCCCGTGTAAATGCACCTTTAGATAAAATATTTAAACATAATTAAATCAAAATCTGCACCGTTATCTGCAGCTCGCATACAGAATTGTATAGCGAGATAGTATTAAATACATTGCGTCCTTGTAAATCACAACCGCTTGCTTTATGGGTCACTCAGGTCTGATTTACTACCTAACTTTTATATGTTTACGGGCGAGGCGGCCCGTAATATAATAATATACTTCGCGGAAAGTTTAACAGTTTGCTCTGGGCGTATTGTCAGAGGCGCTTGCCCCCCCCCCCCCCCATTCTCATCCCGAACCTCAAGTCCCCCTCTCCTCTCTCTCCCCTCAACCTTACTCCACTTTTCCACTTTCCTTTGACAGGCAAACGAGACTAATTATAACCGACCTTCTCGCACTTTTTTTAAACACTTTTCTTTGAGAATTTGAGCCAGCCGTTAGGAATTATCAGAACTCTTGTAATGATCTTTTTAAGTATTATGCATGTACTTACCTTTTCTTTTGGTAGTAGTCTTTATTCATAAAAAAGATACAAATTACATGTCACAGTTCCCCACTCACAGGTTTCTCACAAGCTATATAATACTAGCTGACCCGTGCCCACTTCGTTGGGCGGTAAACATTTTTACTTGTGTTGAAATTATGAGTGTGGTTCGATTAGTACTGTGTGCTATAAATTATTTCCTGACTGCCAAAAGGAGGGTTATATTTTTACTGCATATGTATGTATGTATTGCATGCCAATTTGGCTATATTGCCGGATGAGTAAATGAAATGATTATAGTTGAATAAATTATGTTTATTTTAATTGTTCAAAACTTTTCTGTATACTATATTAGATGTAATGTTATTATTTGGTACCAAAATATATTGTCTTTCAGGAGTTCCAACCCGAGATACGGTCGCGGTTCCATGCCTATGTCGTATTATCTCTTTAACCATTTATGCAGTAAAAAGGAAATTATATGCAGTTAAAGGAAAAAAGTCTTTTGTTTTAAACACTTGAGACGATAAACATACTTATTTTGATAAGAATTCATAATTGTTGATAATATGACCAATAAACATGACCTAATGATTTAAATTATGTTTTTATGTAAAAAACTATGTTTTGTGATTTAAATATAAAATTTAGGCATATGCTGTCGCTGATTTTTTTATAGGCACTACTGAGCTCTACAAATTTTCCTCTGGAACACAATCATATATCTCTCATCGTTAAAGCAGAGTTCGTAAGAAACGTTTTCATTCGACAGTTTTTTCTCCGGCTTACTTTGCAAATCCGACTACCACGAAAAAGTCTTTTCATTTTTCGGATTAATATATAGCCTATGACACTCACAAATAACGTGGCTTTCTATTGGTAAAAGAATTTTCAAAATCGGTTCAGTAGATCCAGAGGTTACTCCCTACAGCCTCACAAACTCACAAACACCTCTTTATGATATTAGTATAGATAACTAATTGTTCATATCTGACTTATATTATCTATTACCTATTATACTTATATTAACTATTATAATTTTTTACGTTAAGTAGATGTATTGACTTCCTAGCCTAACCTAAACTAACCTATATTTCCTATAATAACTAACTGAATATACACTTATAAATATTTACAGTAAATAAATGATTTTCTACTAAATTAATATACCTACTTCCTAACCTAACCTAACATAACCTAACCTATACTATTTATCTTGGTATACACTAAATATGTGTACTTACCTTTTTAACAATTACAATAATAAATGATTACACTAATAACATGATTTACACTGGATATCTATACTTATGCCCTAACATAACCTAACTTATCTTAACTAGCTTGTTTTACCCTAATTATTCTACATAATTTATCCTAATAGAATTTTTACTTGAGTACTAGAGTATTTTTACTAGAGTTTTTAATTTCTCCGTTATAGTATTTATATTATATAATATTTTATTTTTTTTTATATTTTAATTAGCTCGCCTGGGTTGGGCTCGCCTGATTTAGGTTGCTTAGTAGTATAAGTTTCAATGTTTTCTTTAGTAAATATTTGCTGAATTCACGAGTTCTATCGCCGTAATAGTTGTTTTGCTTAATATATACCTTAGTTGTTTAGCTTGTTTACCTTAGTTGTTTTGCTTGTTATATACCGTAAACTCCTGATTGCTTATAGGCTAACATATATATTTTTTTAATTATATTTTTCCTTATTTTTTTTAAATCTTCAAAAGATATATTTTTCAGAAAATTTCTAAAGATTTGGTCTTGTGCATTGGCGGTAGAAATATTTTAGAGGGGAGCTCACATTAATTCCCAGCTAAATATCTGTGTGCTTGCTTGTTTAAGGACCGCTCTATGTATAGATGTCCGTCAAAACCGTATATATGTATAGATATATAAACTGTACTAATCAACCCTTTTGAAGTCCCAGGCTATACTCATTAGAGGTCGTAAATTGCTCTCCAGAGTAAACGTAAAGTCCCTTCCGCTTTTAAAACTAAACGATATCACCATACCCTAGTCGCAAAGAGTGAAAGATCTTGGTCTAATTGTCGATGAACATTTAATTTTCTCCTGGCAACAACACATGGACGAAGTAAGTCGCAAAATATTAGCTAGTTTTCAACCTCTGCAAATGCTCAAAAGATTTATTCCTATGGACACAAAGAAATCCTTTGTACAGTCTCTCCTCTTACCTTTTCTTGGCTATGCAGATGTGGATTATCTCGAGTTATCAGAGGAACTACTCATCAAACTTGAACGTTTGCAAAATGTACGAATCATCTTCGGTCTACGTAAGTATGTTCTGACAGAACACATCAAAGCTGTTAAAAACGTTCAGCGAGAAAAATCGGCGATCTGCGAACATATATTAGATAGCGGAGTAACCACTGGATGCAGCATCAAAATCCCATTGTGCTATCCAAGGAACAATTCTACTTTCCTCGCATGATCCGGGAAGCCATTGAAATAAGAAGAACCCCGAACTTTAATAGAGACGACGGTTACAAACTCTCTTCTACGTGGAACCCTCTTCTTAAAATATTCCTGCCGCCGAACCCCGAACGCAAAGACGTAAGACAGGATACAGTGAGTGTTGTGTGCAAGGCCGATTTCAAGATTCGCGCGCTCCGAGCCCGGCCCAGCCGAGCGGTGTACGGCCTACCCGCAAAACAACGGATTGACAGCTCTTCAGTCTACCCTGGACAACGGCGGCTGCAACGTCACCGAAACGTCGGGTGCTACAAATTTCACTCGGTAAATTCGTTTTCTATCCTATTTGTAATGTCAGACAACCGCGATAGTCTTCGATTTCATATAATAATAAAAGATTTTTGAATAAAAGATAATAATCAATTTTTGTGACAATGAAATCTAATATGCTATATTATAAATGCTTTAAAGTAGAGGATTTTTTAGCAGGGATCGTCGCAGCGCTGCGATATAACATGCGTGGACGATAAAATGTGCGATATAACGCCGCGATATAACATACTGCGTGGGTCTCTCCAGCCCATGGGTCGGCAACATTTTGTTGTAAGGGGGACTAAATATTTTATTTTAAGTTACCTTTTACTAAAGTATACCTACAATACTCGTGTACAAATATTTTCATTTTAAAAATAAAACGCTTTTTATATATTTTTACTATATTTATTGCAGTTAACAACGTTAAAGCCGTTATCAACGATATTTTTGTTGCTGCATTTGAGTTGCAAGTTTTTTTTATAATATATTAATAATATTAGCTTATGGAATCGGAGACTATCGCGGTTAGAAGTAAGATAAATAAATTAATAGTTTTAAAAAAAACACTAAAAACACGCTTTTAAAAATGATCTTATATCGTGGTCAAAGTTCATTACAACACCTTTTTAACAAGTCCAAACACGGCTATGATACGATATTCTATAATGGAATGCCAGTGCCTATCTTCCGGCTTCATCATCAGACCTTGAAACCTAATCGTGGTCAAAGTTCATTCCAAGACTTTTCTAACAAGTCCAAACACAGCTATGATACGATGTTCCATTATGAAGTTCCAGTTCATATCTTCCGACTCCATCATCAGATCAGTTCGACAGTACCATATTATTGTATTGTCATCAGAACTAAATACAGCTGCCAATTTTCATGACGCTACGATCCTTGGAAGATGGTTTAGTTACCTTAGATTCCATTACATAGCTACATACAGGTCGACCTAATAAAAGCGTGTTAAAAACGAACTTACCGTGTGAAGTTTGTAACACCCCATGTTTCGGCGACGTTGCAGCCACAGGTAGGGCCGGTCTGCCACACCTCAGTCGGCCGGTCGATCAGTCAGTCGGCCAGTCAGCCGGCCGACCGACCGACCGGCTGACCGACTGACCGACTGACCGTCAAAACCGGTAAGAATCTAAGTAGTCAGCAAATAGATATAGTAAAAAAAATGTCGGGTGGCATTTAGAGCAAGTTGGTCATGATTGACGATTGACGATTGACGACTAATTTATTTACTCATGATTATTTCAATCGATATTAACTTCAGTCACGACTAAATTAATCGTGACTAAATCAATCATGATTTATTAGTCGATTGAAAGATGTTGTCGATTGAGCCGACACTGGGTGTGGCCGAGCGACCGGCCGAGCGACCAGCCGGCCGGCTTAGCGACCGACCGACCGACCGACACCGGTGGTGGCATATTTACATAGTTGTCAACTACAACGGGCGAATCCGTCACCTCAGGAAGTTTTAACGATTAGTCGTTCTCTCTCCCGTGAAGTGAACGCAGAAGACTTGGACAAAACAGTCCACCGTCAACTCCGCCACATGCCCGTAAGAGGCCAACGCCTTAACAGCGAGATAGCCAGGAGTGTTACCCAGCGGGCTTACACTCACGCCCTTACTTCCAATTACGACCAGATTACTCCGGTCCCTCGATTGGTTACGAGTTCGAGGTCGCTTGCGCGGTCCTCTCCCTTACGGTGGAGGCATAGCCCGGTGGTGGCGTAGACACGGCCCGGTGGCATAGTGGTTAGGTTGCCTGATCTTACATTGTAAGGTCCCGGATTCGATTCCCGGCTGGGTCACCATTTTCCGTTGGGATCAAATTAACGGAATTGCATTTTCAATTCTGTCGATCGTATGCAATAACAAGACACACACTTATACACATTTTACACGCACACATACATATAACACGTCATAGTAGGGTTGGTTGTAAGAGATTGTCATATGACAATAAATACGCCCATTGTGACATTTCACAATAAAGAGTATAAACAAACAAACCGACGGACTGAACGTCCGTCCGACCGACCGACCGACGAAAAACTTGCAAAACATTTAGTTGGCCACTTACAATCGATAGTCATAGATTAACATATTCAATCACTAGTCGTCAATTATTAGTCGACTAAATTTTGCCCAAAACGCTTCGCGAGCCGCTGGTTGCCAACCGCTGCTCTAGCCAATTCAGCCGACTTCCGCTTCGTCGTCACGGCCGAAGTGGAAACTCAATCCCTCATTTTAGGGAGCTTAACACGAACAATGCATACTCCCTTTATGATGCTTTCGCGTCGTATTTGAATGGTGTATCGGGTTACTTGCTCTTCTAATGTGCGCTCAGTAAGGCCAATATGCAAAGTGCGTGCGTGCGGATCGTGATATTCGTGACACTTTTTGCCAGTCCTTTCTTTAAAGTGATAAAATACACACGATTTTTTTTGTACTCATTACATCCTGTAATTTATTTACTAGCTTTTCCCCGCTGCTTCGTCTCGCGAAGAGTTGCGAATCGAGTTCAACGTTCATACCTTGTAATACCGAATTTCATACCTTATACCTTAATAGGTGTATATTTAAATATTATACTTGTTATTTTTGTTAGTTTTTGACATAACCAAGTGTAGGAATTCCTATCAACTGGTTTGAAATTTAAAATAAATAAATAAATAAATAAATTTAAGACGTCCCTCTGAAATGCACTCTACCTATCTCGTAGACGTAGGTAGGTACACGTCTTGTCCTTCGCCACTCGCCGCATTCCGCTGAACGCTGACCTTGCTGGGCCAGCCTCAGCCGCGCAGCCGCTAGATATTTCGAGGTGCTTGCACGCGTTACTACATTATTTTGTTTATTTATTTAGGTAATGATATCTCTTAAGCTATACCACCTAAAAACTTTCAGTATATAGCTAATTTTACCTCCATTTAACACTCGTTATGATGGAATCATTTATTTTGATAAGGATTCATATTTTATTGCTAATAACATCATACTAAATATTGTCTAATTAGTTTTCTTATTTTTTTAGAGACCATTTGGATATATGCTATAGCTGGATAGATTTTTAATAGATCTATTTAAGGCCTACCGACGTTTCATTTATTCATTTAATCATTTATTTATTTCTCTAGAAAACAAACATTCAGTCGCAAAAGAGAAAGGATCAATTTCAAATACCGCGTAAATGGCGAATATATCCCCGAAGTTCATTGCATTCGAGATCATGGGGTACAACTGGATCAGAAGATAACATTCGACCAAAACATCAACAGTATCGTTAGCAAGGCGTTGAGGATTCTGGGTTTTGTTAATAGAATATGTAAACCATTATCGAACATTAACGTCTTTAAAACGCTTTTACTTTTCTTATGTTCGTAGCACCTTAGAGTTCGCATCGCAGATTTGGAATCCGCAATATGGTGTGTATAAAAATAGGGTGGAGGGTGTCCAAATACGTTTTATAAGATACCTGGACTACTGTGAGCACTTGGGATTTGGAACTTACGAAAGCAGCCTGTACTATTTTAGTATGTGCTCACTGGATGACCGCCGCACAGCGGCTGATATGACATTATTGCATAAAATAATACATAACGAAATTGACAGCCCTCATTTAGTGAAGAAACTGTCATTGTTGGTTCCGCCACGAAGGGTTCGCTCTACTCGTACGTTCGAAGTCCCTCTATCGTGTGAGCACTAGTTACGCCCAAAACTCTGTTATGCACCGCTTTATTACCACATGTAATAGTCGATTCGAAGATATCGACATTTTTCACTTGAGCCAACCTAAACTCAGCGAGGCTGTTCTTAGCTCACTAGGCGTCTAGAAAGTGAGTATATAATATACACATACAAATTGTTTTAAAACACACAGAGCGAAAATGAGAATAGCAAAGACTATAATTTGAATACCTATATCCTATCCTTATATCCTACATATATCCCATTCCTCTCCTTTCCTATCCTTGCAATAGCTCGATAGTAATTTAATTTAATTTAGTGCAATGCAAATTTTGATTTACCTTATAAGAAAATAATGTAGGAAACGATTAATCGGCCAGCGAAACACTGTATTAAGATTAGTCATAATTTATAAAGCGGTGTATGTTTCCAGAAAATTAATTAAATAAATAAATAATTCAAAGAATATTCATTTCGCGTCTTTCAACGCGTCTTGCATATTTAGCAGTATTTTATTGACGTATTTTAACCCTAGTACCTGATTTATTGCACACGGTTTACGAGTATAAATGGAGCTCAATGCAATTGAGTAATTCACTTCATTCACTTCGATTACTTCTGCGTATCGTCTATACTGGTAAGTCAACCCTCTAAATTAACTTGTAACATTAATTAAATTGTTTAAATATTAATACGGTGTGTTATCTACTCTCTGTTCACTTCGAGGTATCGAGACAACTCCGGTAAGTACTCTGGTCGTCATACAAACGTCGCATCAGTTACGACTATAAGACCTACACTTACAGCCCATTAGCTCCCAGGGATCGAGAGCAGTAGGTTGCCTTCAGATATCAGAGCCTCGCGTGAGCTGATAGAGTATTGAACCTACTTATGAGATAGCTCTGAGCGCTCCCCCCCCCCCCCCCCCCTCCTTCTTTTATTAGGTGACACAATCCTGAATAAGTCGTATATTCAAACTAATTCCGAAGTTTATCATACAAAACATTCGCGTGGCGAGTTTGGCGCTCTGTATCTCTTTGTTGTGGAAATATGAGTAAAGGTATTAGCGGAATACCCGAAACGGATGAGAGAAAGAGAGAGAGAGAGAGAGAGATAGAGAGGTGAGATGTGAGAGAGAGAGGGCAGCCTGTTGCGAGTAAAGCGGACCATCCGTTGCCCGGCGTAAACCTCTTTGAGCCGCCTATTTCACCCGGACCACAAAGGGATTTAAATCTCCGTTGCAGTTTTCGAGGGAATCCCTCGACGCTTAAGCGCGCTCACACGGTATACTCACTCACCTCTCCCAGAGCAACCATGTAAATGTTTACATATTTATGTTACAATACAATACAATACAATGTGGTACTCCTACATTTGGATGTGTTACAGAATTTAATTTTTAAAAAAATACTTACTAAATTAGTTTATTATCACGATAGTTGTCATGGCTGTAGTTGTATATACAAAAAACAATATATACTCAAATATTCATTCGCATAATACGCGAAATAAAGAGGACTTGCGTAATTTTAAGGTGCGACTGAGTAAGGTTCAGAATAGCTTTCTCAGCCAATCTTACTTATCCTACAACAAACTTCCATTACACATCAGGGGCCTGGGGGAGGTTCACTTTAAGAAAAAGCTACAGGGTATTTCGACTAAAAAGCCCATTTATAGCATTGAGGATTTCGACAATATAAATTTTTCGCAGCTCTATTGACCTACTTGACTATTATTATTCCTTATTCTTTCTATTATTGACTATTTTACAATTGCGTTTTTTTTTTCTTCTTCTAACTATTGGCTATTGATTATAATTATTATTACTGATTTGTTTGTATTTGTGTTTTTTCTTTAAAATATCTTCCCGTATGATAATTTGTGAAATTATCCAATATTTGTTTGATAATTTAATACTATTGTCTACATGAAAATTTTACGAAATTACTTAAGAATTTTGATTGAAAATATTGGAAAATGTTGTTTCCTCTACATATATAACCTAGAAAATCTGCGCTTGGATGTTCAACGCTCATACCTTGCAATACCGACGTTCATATCTTATACCTTAATAGGTTATTATTTAAATATTATACTTCTTATTTTTATTACTTTTGACATAACCAAGTGTTGAAACTCCTATCAACTGGTTTGAAATAAAAAATAAATAAATAAATAAAAAAATATATATTTTTTCATTTTCTGAAAACTTACAGCGTTTTATATTTAATGCTAACACATATTATACAAATCTAAGGATAATTAAAAGTCTTCAGAATTAAACTAAATATTTTGTTACAGCGCAAGGAGATATGAAAAAAGCAGTTTCAATTTCAATTTCAATTTCAATTTCAATTTCAATTTATTTCTGCTCCAGTAGGTAGGCTTTCCTACACTTGGATGCGTCTTTGTCTCTAAAATTTTAAATAATGTAATTAATTAAAGAATATTAACTATCATTATATAGTTGTGGCAATATAAATTAATTTTAGTAAATTATAATTGGTTTGAAAACCATTGATAAATAGAAAATAATCTAATAATCAGAATTGCTGAACAAAAAAAGAGCTCAATGTCTGTAGTCATAATTATCAAGGCAATAATATGATGGTCAAGAAAATAGATGAGGGTATATTAAAAATATCTAAATTTAAGTTAATTGTCAAATCTAGCAATACAGCCGTCGTCGATAAAAATAAAAATAAAAATTACGTTCTTTGGCAAAGTTGATTATCATGAATTATCCGTTATTTTACATTAGGATGCTCTGGAATAAGAAATCAGCATTATCCAAATCTCTTTCAGGTAAAGGAAAAGGGATAGTGTGTTATGTATATGTTATAGTTACTAGTTACTATAATCACTATATTACTACTAAGTACTATATCACTAAATAAATATTTCTATTTCTATTTATGCCTACGTATACCTATGTTTTCATTTTAATATTTAATTATCTAACGATACATTACAAGGCCCGGTGGCATAGTAGTTAGGTCGCCTGATCATACGTTGTATGGTTCCGGGTTCGATTCCCTTCTGGGTCACCATTTTTCTTTTGGATCTAATTAACGGAATTGAATTTTCAATTCTGTCGATCGAATGCAATAACAAGACACACACTTACACACATGTTACATGCATACACACACATAAACACGTCATAGTAGTGTTGGTTGTAAGAAATTGTCATATGACAATAAACCCGCCCATTGTGAAATTTCCCAATAAGGGGTAGAAACAAACAAACAAACATTCAATATCTGTAGTGGTACAATTTTGAAGGTATCGACGGGCGAACCCGTCACCTCAGGAAGTTTTAACGAGGTTTGACCGTTCTGTCTTCCGTGAGGTGAGCGCAGTAGGCTTAGGACAAAACAGTACACCGCCACATGCCCGTAAGAGGCCAACTCCTTAACCAGGTATGTTATCCAGCGGGCCGACACTCGCGCCCTTACTACCAGTTGCAACCAGATTACTCCGGTCTCCCGACTGGTTACAAATTCGAGGACGCTTGCGCGGTCCTCTCCCTTACGTAGCGGTGAAACGGTGTCTACAGAATCTATCGTGGACCACGGCATCTTTTGCCCGGGTGTTGTATAATTTGGGAGCAAGACACGGGAAGCTGGATTGCATGTATGTTTTTTAATACATGAATGTTTTTGTTCATCGTCTATAATAATATTATGAATTTAATATTTAATATGTAGATTACAATGTGTAACGTAACATACCTAACCATATACATACGTTGTTTATTTTTTTCTCCATTTTTGTTTTGATACTTTCTATTGTGTGATTATTTTTTGTATAAAGTGCCTAAGATGACTATTAATATTCTTATAATAATTATCTATTTTATATGTATACTCATGTACATGGATTCAGCTCTTTTTATTTTATTTTATTTGTCTGCCGTGTAAAGCCGACTTTAGTCAACGCTATTTTCAATTAAATATTTATGCTTTAATAGTCTAATAATCTACTAATATTAATATATTACTAGCAACTGACGGATTCTTATATGCGATAATTAGCTTTAATTGATAATTCATGCTTCTATTGTATATTCTGTATTTTATTATATAAAAATGTCGAAATTTTGCTACGCTCTAAGGATTTTAAAACGAACTACAGATAAAAAAACAGCCTTTATGGCATATTATGCATATATTTACGCCTGCATAAAATATGGAATTACGCTTTGGGGCAATTCGGTAAACGCAGAGGAAATATTCATAGTACAAAAACGATGCTTACGAATTCCAAAGACTGTGTGGAATTCCAAAGACTGACAGCTGCAAACCACTATTTAAAAAGGATTTTGTGCTAACGTTTATATCGATATACATCTTGAAAACCTGTAAATTTATAAGGGACCACGATCAGTATTTCAAAACAAACAATGTTGAACACGGCTATAACACACGAAATAAACATGAGCTACAAGCACCCAAGCCAAATTTAACTCTATTTAAAAAGGAATGTTATACAATGCAATAAAAATCTATAACCACCTACCTGCAAATATCAAAGAAATAAAAGGAAAAGGGTTTACCGCAGCGTTGAAAAAATGGCTTATCGATAAAAGCTTTTACACATTAAATGAATATTTCTCATAATATTATATTGTAGGCATGCATTTTCATTTTCTTTTTACAATAATTTAATTAGGAAGATTACAAATTTTCAATTATATACATTTCGTATTTAGAGGCGGATTTTTGATTATTCCTTGATTTAGATTTTTTTTTCATTATTTTTTATATTATTGGTGAATTATTTTTATTAATTGTTTTCTATTGTTACATTTTAAATTATATACATTTCGTATTTATAGTCGGATTTTTTATTTTGATTTTGATCCTTGACAATTCCTTGATTTTGATTTTTTCTTTGTTTTTTATATTATTGGTGAATTATTTTTATTAATTGTCTTCTACTGTTAGTTCTACTTATCCGGTCTGTTTAGTTTTTTTCATGTTAAACCAGTGAAATAATTACAAGATATTATAATTAGCAGATAAGTAAATTTAGCAGATAAGTAAATTTGTCAATCTATTTTAATAACAGGTAATTGTGAGAGACATAGTTTTACGCATTATCACCATAAATGTACCACCACAATTTCGGACAATAAAAATATTTCTATTTCTATTTCTAATAAATTGCATACTGAATACTGAATTCCCCGCTAGGAGTAACACGAATTAATTGATTCTTGGAACATTTGAGTTTATATACGTCGAGAGTTTAGATTTGCAGTTTATTTACGTCTATCTCTCGACTGTGCTCCTCGACACAGTCACACCCGTTTTTTTCGCGCCAGAAACAAAACAAACGATTCTGGCACCATTTATGAAGATTGATTTTTCGCTGGCGTTATGATGGGGTAGTTACGGTACGGCTTTGCTACGGTGATATTGCCGAAAGCATAACGCTAGCAATACGTGACCGGAATCAAGTAGTACCCTATTGTAAAGGAAGGTAGGGGTTACGAAGGGCGGGTATAACGAATGACCTAGCGGCAGCTTCCCGTAATTCGAGGTCGAATCATGGTCTCTTACTTAGGTCATTCTGAAAGTTTATGGGAACTGATAAATCAAAAAAACTTAAGGAATTGGCCCAATTGTTTTAGAGCTGTCACACACTGAGTCTGTCTTGTGATATAGTAATAAAAATAAAATATTTATTTGCAGCTGTCAATACAAAAAATAGACAAAAAAAAACAATCATAAAATTAACAACTAAAACACATACTAGACAAGGACTATGTAATAAAACTACAAACGTCTGCAAATTACGGGTGTCCTCAAGATATCTAGCGACAAAATTAATATTTAAAGTCCGTCATTATTAATTATATTCTATAACCTTCAAAAGCGGCGAAGCTTTCGATCGTATTGGGTTTGAGTCAAAATCATAATTTATTTTCTGAATATACAAGTGTGAATGTTTACACCTTTTTTCATATAACCGAACGTAATACCAGTAGGGCGGTGTCAAATTCAGCGGGCAAACCTGTCACCCCAGGCTGGTATAACGATATGTGATCGTTCTTTCAGCCGTGTGATGAACGCAGAAGACTTAGATACAAGACAATCTACCGTCTAGCTCCGTTAACAAGCCCGTTAGAGGCTAACGCCTTGCGGCGAGGCACCGGGAAAGGTACCCAGTGGGCAACATCGCCCCTTAACTACCAGTTTTAATAGGATATCTCCGTCTAGAGTTAACCTTCAGGATACCTCCGTCCTCCCGACTGGTTACAGGTTAGAAGGTTAGGTCGCTTACGCCACCTCTACCTGCTGTATCAGCGGTAATTCGTAGTGCCACACGGGATCGGGTGGCTCAATATCATTTCAAGAGTGGCATGACAGCTGGTCAACATCCACCTCCGCTGCTTAGAAGACAGTATATTTCCATAGTCTCCAGACTCCTTCAGCAATTAGTAAGAGTGCACAACCGATTGGCGTCACCGAACGGTGAGCAAAGCGTTCAGTAGCGCCGGGACGCAATCCCACCAGGGGAAACCGGTCCATGAGGCCTGAGACGCGAGAGTCTTACCCGGGGTAGCCTTCCGCGCGAGGAGGCTTTTGAATAGGAGCTGAATCGTGAGTTAAGCCAATCCAAGAACAGAATGGATCTTGTGGCCCAAGCTGCACGAAACCGTTCGCTACCTGAAGCGTCGTCGAATTTTCCATCGCTTTCATAGTCTCCGGCGGCTTCAAAGATTTCTCCCCATGTCACATAAAGAAATGATTGTGTCCACACTTTTAACGCCAATACTTGACCACGGTGATGTTTGTTATATAAATGCCATTGAGGTTATTTTGAGTAAGCTGGAGCGTCTACAAAATATCTCCTTCAGGTATGTTTTTAACTTGCGAAAGTTTGACCACGTTAGCTGCTTTCGTGAGCAACTTCATTGGCTTCCTATTCGCAATCGAAGAATTTTGTATACGTTGTCGCTACTATACAACATACTAAATAACCCCACTTCACCCACCTATCTCAAGGAGGATTTCCACCCTTTGGGAGGCCATGGTCTTCCACCTCGATCAAGCCGTGACACTCGCTATTCCGATACATCATTATTCTGTTTGCACGCACTCTTTTACGGTCCATTCTACTCGTTTATGGAATCAGCTCCATCCACTCTATCAGGCATGCACCTTCATTGCATACTTTCAAAAAGTTGTTGAAGAAACATTTATTTTTACACAGCCACTAACCAAATACATCACCTTGTCCTCTCCTTTATCCCTCCCTGGGTAACCTTAGCATAAGTTATTGACATATATTTGTATAAGTTAATTTTAAATTTAACTTACTAATTCTTTGTGTTTTGTACGGTGAAAATTAGGAATTATTTTATCAAATTGTTGACTGTAAGATATTGCTATAGCGATAAGTCCGCCATTTGTGCATAAATTGTCTTTTTTATAAAACCAGTGTAATATTCATTAAGTTAAGTTTTTATAGCATAATAAAATTATTCTATTTGTTTTTCCTGCGCAATTAATAATAATGTTTACCGAATATTGAATACAAGCTTCTGATGATTTTATTTTCTTGGGCCAAGAGAAATTAGTGTGAATGCGTTTAAAAAATCGGGATGAAGACGAACATATCCATTTTGACACCCACTGAGATGGTTAGGCCTATTTCCAGATTGAAGTCTGTCTCTGAGTATGTGTGTATGTCTGTGTATATGTGTATCTTTGTGTGTGTATTTCTCCACGATGGCGCCTAAACGCTTCATCTGATTGAGTTGAAATTTAGCATGCAGGCATCATTCATTCATGGCAAGAGTTGAAAAGATTGTAGTTGAAATCAGTCCACCAGAGAATCAGAAATATTGGAGTTAGAGACTTGAAATTGGGCACACAAATGCCTCGTTGAACCGAAATCACGTTGTGGTGTTGTTATATAGTATATATCTACTAGTTTATAGTGCAATGGATTATATTCGTTAATTGTAACGCAGTTAATTTCCTAGCTGGCTTCAGACGTATACGTGTGGACATATATTCTATATACATATATTATATATATATATATATTCTATATACATATATTCTATATACATATATTCTATATACGTATACATATATTCTACATAGCCCCAAAATTATATAATTCCCTTAGTGAAGACATGAAAAATTTTCCTAACATAAAAATATTTAAAGCAAACCTTAATAGATGGCTACTTAACAAGGGATATGTAAAATCTGATCAACTTCTTTGCAACGCACGACAATTTATTTAGTATCACTTATATATTTTTCTTAATTAAATTTTATTAAATTACAACTATAAATGTATATATTTATTACATAGCTATATTTTTTATAAAATTGGTATATTTATGTGTATATACAGGTGGTGGGTCCAAATAATTTATTTTAAAAAAACACTTCATTTCTTAAAATTGCATAAAAATATGCACATCTAGAGACGGGCCAAATTATCGCCTAGTTAGATGTGCTATTGGCAGTAAAGGTCATGTAAGATGTGTTAAACCTCCCTATATTAATTATTAAATAATTTATATAATTATTATAAGATTACATGACCTATGAATGAACTGTATACCTAATCCTATGTACCTAAATAAAATAAAAATAAAATAAATCCAACCATGCTGTCGCGTTCTTTCGCAGTTATTGTAATAATTTTAAAACATCTCTGTCAGTGATTTTCGAAAGTTTGCCGATTTTGTCGTCTTTAATATCCTCGATGGATTGATCTTGTTTTGTTTGCGGTTTGATTAACGTTTTGAGTGATTTTCCGAGCGATTCTGATATAAAGTTGTATCAATATTGTTGTCTCAATATTGACGCTGACAATATCAATAACTCAGTATTACAGCGGTTTCAATTTTGACGATTCCTGGTCGAATTGAGATGAAAAACTACGATTTGGGGATCGTTTTTGATGACATTTCATTCTATCAGGCGCGACGCTGTGTCGGGCACGAATTAATTAAAAGTTATTTATTTATTTATTTATTTAGGTACATAGGATTAGGTATACAGTTCATTCATAGGTCATGTAATCTTATAATAATTATATAAATTATTTAATAATTAATATAGGGAGGTTTAACACATCTTACATGACCTTTACTGCCAATAGCACATCTAACTAGGCGATAATTTGGCCCGTCTCTAGATGTGCATATTTTTATGCAATTTTAAGAAATGAAGTGTTTTTTTTAAATAAATTATTTGGACCCACCACCTGTATATACACATAAATATACCAATTTTATAAAAAATATAGCTATGTAATAAATACAAACGGAGCTGCCATGGAATTCACCGACCGGAGTCGGGCCCATCATAATACTAATTTTTACACTTCTGGGGGGTGAGCAGTGGATTCCGGACTTACGAACCGGCTGTGGTAGGTTTAGGACAGCTGTCTTGCCACATGTGAGCGTTCACCTTGCCACCCATTCACTCCCCCTTCGAAGCCATAGAATTTGAGATGCGCAAATCGCAGTTTTAGATAATTTTTCTAAGAAAGAGTTGATTATTTTTCTGGAAAGGCCAAGATCTTTAAAGAGGTGAAATAGAGATTTAGCTGGCAGGCCACGAGCGCCAACTTCCACCGCGTGAAGGTGAACAGTGAAGCCGTTCCGGGTTACGGCATTTGCAAGATCATGGTATTTATTTAATTTGTACTCGTGGTCTTTTGGGATATTTGATTCCCATGGAACAGTTAATTCTACGATAAGAGCCACCTTCCGAGATAGAGAGTAAAGAGTTATATCTGGACGGAGGGCTGTGCATCCGAGACTTTCAGGGAATTTATACTGCTTAGAGACCGAATCAACCTCCAGAATCCAATCTGTAGCTTTCTCGATTATTGAGAAAGGTTTTGTAGTTAAATGTTTTTTGCCTTTAGAGCCATCCCGCACAAACTGTATTGGGGGTTTGGAGGATACTGTCAAACCCTTGTTGGCACGAGCCACTGAGAGACTAATTACCTCGCGAATAACAGCGAGAACTTTGTCATGGCGGTAAGTGTACCGTCCTTGATCTAAGGCCACCTTGCAGCCAGCTAGAATGTGCCTAGCTGTGCAAGGGGTATTGCTACAGAGGGGACAAGAACTATCCTCGGCAAAGCTCCAACGAGCGAGGTTACTGGGGTCTGGAAGTGTATGCTGAAAAGCATTCAAATAAAATTTCTCGCCATAAATATATACATTTATAGTTGTAATTTAATAAAATTTAATTAAGAGTGATAATAAGTGATACTAAATAAATTGTCGTGCGTTGCAAAGAAGTTGATCAGATTTTACATATCCCTTGTTAAGTAGCCATCTATTAAGGTTTGCTTTAAATATTTTTATGTTAGGATAATTTTTCATGTCTTCACTAAGGGAATTATATAATTTTGGGGCTATGTAGAATATATGTCTCTGGGCAAATGTTGTCCTGACTGATGGAATTATATAATTGATACTCGCGGACATTCTTGTGTTCAGATTGTTTTGAGTTCGGGCGTGGTCATCTCTAGATTTGTAGAATGCAAGAAGCGCTTGCTTAATGAATAACTGTTTAGCTGATAGCACATGGGATTGGGAAAATAACAAGGCAGATGGATGACGCCGGTTTTTCCTGTGAATTACTCTCAATAATAATTTCTGCGCTTTTGTCAATCTATCCAGATTATCATTAATAGTAGCGCCCCATGTCGCGACTCCGTAGGACAAAATACTCTGACACAAGGCCATGTATACCATTCTGTTGCTGTTGAAGTGAAGTTGCTGGGAAGTGAAGATTTTTAAAGCAGTGTTCTGAGGTAAATAGTCCATTCTAGTAGTTGTATCAAAGAGAAGTATCTTTAGCGTTTCTAGACATTAGGAAAGCTACAGCCTGACAACCGCTGAGAAAAATATTGGATTGCTTCTTACATTATAATTCTTTTATTACTATTTTATACCGAACTAGCTGACCCGTGCCCACTTCGTTGGGCAGTAAAACATTTTACCTGTGATGAAATTATGAGTGTGGTTCGGTTAGTACTTACTGAGTGCTATGATTTATTTCCTGACTGCTCAAAGAAGGTTTATATTTTTACTGCATATGTATGTATGTATTTGCATGCCAATTTGACTATAATACATTTATTTGTGAGTGTTTTCTTGTGAGTGTCTTATTTGTGAGCGTATTATGTCTTTAACTATTTATGCAGTAAAAGGGAAATTATATGCTGTAAAAAGGAAAAGTCTTTTTTTTAAACACTTGAGACGATAACTTTACTTATTTTGATTAAAAATCATAATTGTTGATAATATGACCAATAAACATGACCTAATGATTTAAATTATTTTTTTAATATAAAATACTACTTTTTGTGACTTAAATATAAAAGTTGGGCATATGCTGTCGCTGAATTTTTTGTAGGCATTATCAAGCTCTACAACTTTTCTCTAAAACTTAATCGTTAGAAACGTTTTCGTTCGACCGCTTATTCTCCGACTTACTTTGCAAATCCGACTACCACGAAAAAGTCTTTTCATTTTTCGGATTAATATATAGCCTATAACACTCACAAATAACGTGGTTTCCTATTGGTAAAAGAATGTTCAAAATCGGTTCAGTAGATCCAGAGATTACTTCCTACAACGTCACAAACTTTACCTCTTTATAATATTAGTATAGATAACGATGTTTTAATCGTATTAATTTTGAGTTACAATGAATTTTGTTGAAACCAAAATTACTCTACTATATGTATATATTAATAAATTTCTTACTGTTAATACGTTAACAATAGTATACTGAAGTTTCAACATGATTCACGTGTCCGACTGTAACCGTTAGTATACTAATACATACTGTCATGTTAGAAGCGAGATCCCAAGGTCGCGACGTCATGAAATAACTAGAGTTGTCGACTACAGTGGACGAGCCCGTCATCTCAGGAAGTTTTAACGATTAATCGTTCTATCTCTCTGGAGTGAGCGCAGAAGACTTAGGACAAAAACAGTCCGCCGTCTAGCTCCGCCACAAACCCGTAAGAGGCCAACGCCTTAATCGCGAGATAGCCAGGAGTGTTACCCAGCGGGCTTTAAAAAAATATGATATTGTTGTGTCTAAATTATGAATGTTTAAGTGGAAACATGTAATTAGCTTTATTTTTTTAACTTAATAATTTTGTACCAAATTTATTGTAACAGCTGTATGATTCCTTAATAATATTTTTTTTTAAATACATATGGGGGGAGGCGCAGGAGGTGAGGTGAGTGAGCAGGAGTGCAGCAATTACCGATGCGCATTCTGCAGAGGGTTGAGATTACCTTAAGGGTGAAAGGTAAGTGGTGGAACCATGGTTTAGTCCTTATTTCTATTTGGATTTGTGAGTATCTCTTACCTTTGACCAATGAGGACTCTCGCGAACACTGGGTCCATTTGTTACCGAGCTTTAAATCTATAGCTGGAAAGAGGTCTGACTTACGACCAGTATGACATGACATGCTGTCATTTTAGAAGCAAGAACTCGAGAACGCGACGTAATGCAATAAGATTATGTTTTGTTGGGCCATCGTTTCGGAAAGAGATAGCAAAATTAAAATATCGAAACACCATTCTAGGGTTTTGCGAGAGCTACGTAAGTACAGATGCATCTTAGTTGGGGAGCCAGAGGCAAAAAAGTGCAAGAGTTTTGTAAAAGCTGGTACTTTCAAATCAGACAGTATTTCTACCATAGAATGCCGGTGTAGAGTCAGCAGGCCAGACTCCGGAACACCTGGCGCTGACGTACTAAAGTACGGGCCAACGAAACGTTCCGATGGGGTAATAAACCAAGCTGTCAACAAGGATGCGGCTAACGTCGATATTGCTTATCGATGAATTACGTTAGCTCGATGAAACAGTATTATACATCTGCATTTATTATAGTACCGATTGCTATATCTTTACTAATATTATAAAGAGGTAAAGTTTGTGACGTTGTAGGAAGTAATCTCTGGATCTACAGAACCGATTTTGAAAATTCTTTTACCAATAGAAAGCCACGTTATTTGTGAGTGTCATAGGCTATATATTAATCCGAAATATGAAAAGACTTTTTCGTGGTAGTCAGATTTTCAAAGTAAGTCGGAAAAAACGGTCGAACGAAAACGTTTCTTACTAACGCTGCTTTAACGATGAGAGATATATGATTAAGTAGAGATATATCGTTGTAACCAACTATGTCGTAACGCAAAAAAATGTTACATCTACGACTCGCTTGCAAACTGTACTCCCAAAGAAATGTGGAAAGTGCTGAACCAACTTGGAATTGGTAAATGTAAAGGACCCGTAGATCCCAATGTAGATATAGACGTTCTTAATAACCACTTCTCAAAGTCACCGGTTCTACTAGATAATATAGCAAAGTCCCGTGCTACCACCCATATTGCCAATTCTAGTGTGCCAGTCAACCCGTGTAAATTTCACTTTGTTCCAGCTACTGTTGAAACGGTTTTACTAACATTAAACCAGATTAAATCTAAGGCCGTGGGAACGGATGGTCTCAGTGTAGATATGCTCAAACGTATCATCCAATGTATTCTTCCAGTCGTTACCCACATAATAAACTCCTCATTAGAATTTGGTTCGTACCCAGCTCCTTGGAAAAATGCCTACGTTATACCCCTTCCTAAAATATCAAATCCTGTGCGACCAAATGATTTCAGGCCAATATCTATTCTCCCTGCTCTCTCAAAAGTGTTGGAGCATATAGTGTTCTCTCAGCTATCAGATTACCTTTCTGAATTCAATATGTTTAATCCCTATCAGTCCGGTTTCCGTCCCGGTCATAGTACTACCTCTGCCCTTGTCAAAGTAACCGACGACGCACGTAAAGCTATGGACCAGAGACAACTTACTTTGCTCGTTCTCTTAGACTTTAGCAGCGCCTTCAACTCTGTCGACTTCGACTTGCTCGTTGCACGGCTACAAACTCTCAACTGTTCGCAAACCGTTATTAATTGGTTCAGCTCCTATCTCAGAGCCAGACAACAGCGTATAAAAGTAGGCGATCGATCATCCGAATGGGTTAATCTAACAGCTGGAGTTCCACAAGGTGCGGTTCTGTCCCCGCTTCTTTTCTCAATTTTTATAAATCCTATCTCCAACCAAGTTCGTGGACATACTCATCTGTATGCAGATGATGTCCAAATATATAATCATTTCTCTCCCGAAAACATCAATGCCTCGATCGCCATCATGAACTCTGATCTTCAGGCCATTTGTGAATGGTGTGCGCTGATGGGTCTACTAATCAACCCTTTGAAATCCCAGGCTATACTCATTGGAGGTCGTAAATTGCTCTCCAGAGTAAATGTAAAATCCCTTCCGCTTTTAAAACTAAACGATATCACCATACCATTGTCGCAAAAAGTGAAAGATCTTGGTCTAATTATCGATGAACATTTCTCCTGGCAACCACACGTGGACGAGGTAAGTCGTAAAATATTTGCTAGTTTTCACCCTCTGCAAACACTCAGAAGATTTCTTCCTATGGACACAAAAAAATCTCTTGCACAGTCTCTCCTCTTGCCTCTCCTTGACTATGCAGATGTGGCTTATCTCGATTTATCAGAGGAACTGCTCAACAAACTTGAACGTTTGCAAAATGTATGCATACGATTCATCTTCGGTCTACGTAAGTATGATCACGTGTCCGACTATAGGGCACAGTTAAAGTGGTTGCCAATACGCCAAAGAAGAAATGTTCATATACTGGCTCTCCTATATCGTGTACTCACCCAATTAACACCATCCTATCTCCAGGAGCTTTTTGAACCACTAAGTTCCCACGGTCTCGTACATCGGTCAGCCTCTGACAGTTTATTAAAAATTCCGAGTCATAATAGTGATTTCTATTCCTATTCTTTCTGTGTCCATGGTGCAAGACTCTGGAACGATCTCCCAGCAAATATACGAAACTCGCCTTCTTTACCATCGTTCAAGACTCACCTTAAGGATTACTACCTTTCTAAGAAGTAACCAGTTCTTCCCTTTCTCTCCTGTTCCTCTCCCAATTTCCTCTCCTCGGGCACTTTTAGTCTTAAATTCTTCCACTTGTCTGTATGTTATGTAATAATCTTTATTTTCACTATGCGCGCATGTACCACTATGTTTAGGTTAGCTGTAAGACATTGCCATGTGGCAATAAGCTCGCCTTTTTTGTATACTTTTTTTAAGTGCAAATAAAGAGTTTATTATTATTAAGTTCTAGAGAAGTGCTTGATAGAGCTTGATAATGACTACAAAAAAGTCAGCGACAGCATATGTCTAACTTTTGTTTGTAAGTCACAAAAAGTAGTTTTTATATTAAAAAAAATAATTTAAATCGTTAGGTCATGTTTATTGGTCATATTATCAACAATTATGAATTCATATCAAAATAAGTAAATTTATCGTCTCTAGTGTTTAAAACAAAAGACTTTTCCCTTTTACGGCATATAATTTTACTTTCACTGCATAAATGTTCAAAGAGATGAGACACTCACAAGAAGACACTCACAAATAACGGTAATATAGTCAAATTGGCATGCAAATACATACATACATATGCAGGAAAAATATAACCCATCTTTTGGCAGTCAGGAAATAAATCATAGCACTCAGTACTAACCAAACCACACTCATAAAATTTCATCACAAGTAAAAAGTTTTACCGCCCAACGAAGTGGGCACGGGTCATTAATATTTTCGGTTTAATTAAGTTAGTTTATTAATATTTTCGGTTTAAGTAATATTGTAGAATTAGAGTAATTAAATAATGACCTAATTATGTGATATGAGTTATTATTTAAATGAGTACCTACTTAATAGATAAATGATTATCATAGCATGGTCATAGGCCATTATTAATTTCCAAACAATCATTAGTAAAATGTTATCGTGGCATTTTGTAATAATGAGTCCCACATATGTGTATTATAAAATGCTGCGCGGATAAAACATCATTACTTGCCTATCAGTTGAGCAATGGAGACCATATTTCCTAGCCTGGAGCTGTTGAAGTTAAAGGGTGATATTAACATGCAGACTCGGTGCTTTATACATAACATTTTGTAATTTTTTGTCGAACTGAAAAGTGACCCGACAAAAGTTTCGCTGCTCAATCTCAATAATATAATAATCTGATAGATAATCTGCGAAGGCTGCGACATGCATCCCTACAAGCAGGTAGTAAAAGGGGCGGGGCCGGTCTAATGATTTATTGCCTCACCGGAACGTTCCGTTGGCCCGTATTATAGGAAAGGTGCAATTTTAATTAGTAGCCCCAAAGTGTTTTGGAAAGCTGAAAATTTATCAGTAGGCTGTGAATGCAATAAAGGACTGGAAGTACAGGTCAGACTGCTTAACAATGTAATGTATGGCATCACTACTCCATACATGTCATAAAAATGTAGTACATCCTACTAATATTATAAACGCGAAAGTTTGTAAGAATGTATGTATGGATGTTTGTTACTCTTTCACGCAAAAACTACTGAATGGATTTTGATGAAACTTTACAATAATATAGCTTACACATCAGAATAACACATAGGCTATAATTTATAAAGATATATGGTTTTCTATCATCATTATCACAATTTTCCATCACCACGCGAGTGAAACCGCTGGGCGCAGCTAGTTATACATAATGCGCGGCATATTAGACCGATGCGTAACAGAAATACGTACGTCGTATTTGCAGGGACCTTACTTTTGTGACGTGTATGGAGTAATGCTGACTCCACGCAATAAATTGTTAAGCAGTCTGACCATTCGTTTCAAGTTCTTTACTGCATTAACTCTCTACTTATGAATTTTCAGTTTGTCACAAAAGTGAAGTCCGTGCGAATACGCCACCGCGCCATTACGTATTTGTCGGTAACTGATACGCATCGGTCTAATCCTCCGCGCAGTATAATTGACTTCGTTTTTCTGATATGTATGGAGTAATGCTGACGCTACGCATTATATTGTTAAGCAGTCTGACCATTTGTTTCGAGTCTGTCTAGGTTGCATGCCCTGTCTACTGATGAATTTTCAGCTTTTTAAAAACACTTTAAGTGTACTAATTAAAATTATACATTTCCTAGTACGCCAGCGCCAGGTGTCCCGGAGTCTGGCCTGCAGATTCTACCCCAGTATTCTATGGCCAAAATATTGTCTGACCTGAAAGTATCAGGTTTTACAAAACTCTTGAACTTTTTTTGCCGCTGACTCTGATGCTGGACGGTATTGTGCAGCTTGGGCCACAAGATCCATTTTGTTCTCGGATCAGCTCAGCTCACGACTCGGCTCCTATTCAGAAGCCTCCTCGAGTGGAAGGCTACCCCGGGTAAGACTCCCGTGTCTCAGTCCTCAGAGTTGGTGGACCGGTTTCTCCCGGCGGGATTGCATCCCGGCGCCACTGGACGGTTTGCGCACCGATCGGCGTACCCAATCGGCTGTGCATTCTGACTAATTTCTGAAGGGGTCTGGAGACTATGGTAATATACTGTTTTCTAATCAGCGGGGGTGGATGTTGACCTGTTTTCATGCCACTATTGAAATAACCTTGGGCCACTCGATCCCGTGTATCACTACGGGCAAAGAACGCCCAGGTCCGCGAAAATTCAAACTGAATTACCGCTGTAATACAATAGGTAGAGGTCGTGTAAGCGACTTCGGACCCGTAACCAGTCTGGAGGACGGAGGTATCCTGAAGGTTAATTCCAGACGGAGATATCCTGTCAAAACTGGTAGTCAGGGGGCGAGACTGCCCCACCTTTCCCGGTGCCTCGCCGTTAGGCGTTGGCATCTGACGGGCAGGTGGCGGAGCTTAACGGTAGATTGTTTTGTCCTAAGTCTTCTGCGCTCATCTCACGGGAGACAGAACGTACATTTCGTTAAAACTACCTGAGGTGACGGGTTCGCCCGTTGTAGTTGTGGTTTATGTATTTACTCATATAGACACATATATTTTCGGAATGTACTCAATCAGGCCTTTCATTTGACACTAAATACGATATATTTATGTCAATTTATTGACATTTGGAGATTAGGAAATTTAGACAACTATTTACTTGGCATTTGGATAGTTAAGGCACCCTATGACACTCGGGATATCATAACGATTCTAACAATAACACATACTTCTAAATCTGTTTGAGCTTTTAGAAGTGATAGTGGAATAAAGAAACGGAAAACAGACATAGATGAACCCTGATCACATTACACTCCTTTTTTGTTAGGCAATCGTGTAAAAAGGTATGCAATGGCTGCTGATTGGGAATCGTATAAATCTGCACATACTATTCTTGTTGCATCATGCTGTGCTCAGGCGAGCACAGCGTGAAGTAGGACAGTTATTCATAATTTAACTTCACTTCACTTATCTGAAGGATAAGGTCACGTCATGGAGGCGCTCTCACTCCGATCGAGTCGGAATAACGTCAATTGCATTCCAAATCTTAAAATTCGTTGTATTACTACTCCTTCTCTGCACGTACAGCTCGTTTATGGAACCAGCTCCCTCTAAATATCAGGGACGTACAATTAAGAATAGAATAAGAATAAGACTAATTTATTTTCAAAAACCCGATCTGGGTATAGAAAATACATAACTAGTGGTATTTCTACAAATAAAATTACATTTCAAATTTCTCATAAAATTATAAAAAAGTCTATATAAAACTAATAATTGAAAAAAAAAAACATAGAAATTCAATAACAAAGACATAAAAACTAGAAAAATAAAAAACAACAGAAATAATGAGAAAACATAGAGAATCAGCAATTGAATAACAAAAATATATAAAAACTAGAAAAATAGAAAGCATCCAAAGAGTTCTACATAAACTACATTTAATAAGGATCAAACTATCGATCAACAAAGGTACGGGCCAACGGAACGTTCCGATGGGGTAATAAACCAAGCTGTCAACAAGGATGCGGCTAACGTCGATATTGCTTATCGATGAATTACGTTAGCTCGATGAAACAGTATTATACATCTGCAAAAACTAGAAAAATAGAAAGCATCCAAAGAGTTCTACATAAACTACATTTAATAAGGATCAAACTATCGATCAACAATCAAGAAATAGAAAAATGCATCGACTCTCTAAAGAACAAAAAATCAACTGGTCTCGATGATATACCTGTTAGCGTAATTGAAATCCATGAACGTGTACTAGCAAGCTTTTCAGAGGGAATATTTCCAGATTGTCATAAAGTAGCCAAGATTACACCGATATATAAAAAGGGCGATCCCACGAGCGTAGAAAATTATCGACCCGTGTTTGCTCTCCGTGTTCAAGTGACTTCTGAAAAATCGATTCCTCTCTCAACAATAATATATACCCATCACCTCCTCCCATCCTTTCTCCTTTCCTTTGTCTGGAATTTCTCTTTTGTCTCCTAAAATTATTTTAATTGCTTTATATTCTCTTTTCTGAGACGTGTTATAATGCATTTAATTACAGTATTTCAGTGGTTTTCAACCTTTTCTTGGTGAATGCACACGGGGGAGGCCGGGAGGGCAAGGGGGGGTGGGGGGTTCTAAAATAGTAGCGCCTCCATTAGTGCCGCAGAAGTTCTCTCTTTCGCGGATTTTTCTCTTTCAGGAGTTCGCGCATAATCTTTTTGTCTTAGTGGTCAATGTAAAAGTTGCATTTCCTTGCCTGCTAAATAATAACTCAAATAAGTGTAGGTATATATATTAAAAAGGATAAAAACACGAAAGCAGTTATAGAAAGTGAACTATTGTATTTATAGTTATTTTTGTTAATTTTTAGACATTTGTACAGGTTATTACTTGATATTTGGTCAGTTAAGGCACTTTTTGACACTCTGGATGACATAATTATTGTAACAATACAACACACGTCTATATCGGTTCAACGTTTAGAAATTATGGTAGAATAAAAACAAAGGAAAACATACATAGATGAACCCTGAACACATTATTTATTTATTTATTTTATTTTCGGGAAACATACAGCGCTCCATTAATTATTACTAATTATTTTAATACAGTGTTTCGCTGGCCGATTAATTGTTTCCTACATTATTTTCTTATACGGTAGATCAAAAGTTGCATTGCACTAAATTAAATTAAATTAAACTACAATCGAACTATTGCAAGGATAGGAAAGGAGAGGGATGGGATATATGTAAGATAGGTATTCAAATTATACTCTTTGCTATTCTCATTTTCGCTCTGAGTGTTATGAAACAATTTGTACACTCACTATATAAACACTTCCTAGACGCCTAGTGAGCTAAGGACAGCCTCGCTGAAGTTAGGTTGATTCAAGTAAAAAATGTCGATATCTTAAAATCGACTATTGTATGTGGTCATCAAGCGGTGCATAACAGAGTTTTGGGCGTAACTAGTGTTCACACGAGGGATTTCGAACGTACGAGGAGAGCGAACCCTTCGTGGTTTCTTCACTAAATGAGGGCTATCAATTTTGTTATGTATTATATTATACAATAATATCATATCAGCCTCTGTACGGCGGTCTTCCAGTGAACACATACTGAAATAGTCCAGCCTGCTCTCGTAGGTTCCAAGTCCCAAGTGCTCACGATAGTCCAGGTATCTAGTAAAACGTCTTTGGACGCCCTCCACCCTATTTTTATACACGCCATATTGCGGATTCCAAATCTGCGATGCGAACTCTAAGCGAACATAGGAAAAGTAAAGCGTTTTAAAGATGTTCGAGAATGGTTTACATATTCTATTAACAAATATCTTTTTTGTCGGAAAGTCGTGTAAAAAGTGGCGACACACCAGGATGATACTCGCGGCACAATGGTGTGCCGTGAGTGACTTTATCCTGAGTGGTTTTATACTGAGTGATTGCATCTGAGCGATTTTAGTTTTTCGCAGGTCATTCGCAGATCAATGAAGTAAGCTAACGCATCCTTGGTTTTCGATTCTTCGGCGGCTGCAATGATTTTTACCAGTGGAGGTTAAGAAGACTATAGTTCAAACGTTACTGCCTATACTAGACTATGCCGATGTTTGCTACCTTGACTCCACTGAAGCCATCCTTTGGTTATTATTTATTTTTTTGTTAAAATCTTGCGACCAGATTACTCCAGTCTCTCGATTGGTTCCGAGTTCGAGGTCGCTTGCCCGGTCCTCTCCCTTACGAAGCGGTGAAATGGTGTGTGCCGAATCTATCGCGGACCACGGCATCCTTTGCCCGGCTGTTTACCCAGGATCGGGTAGCCGATGGTCGTTTCAAGAGCAGTCGTCGTAAGGTCCGCGACCACCCCCGCTCTATAGGAAACAATACTGGTTCCAGACTCCCCCGATTGTTAGTCAGAGTGCACAGTCGATTGGCTTACGCCGCACGGTGCGCAGACCGTCCAGGAGCGCCAGAAGTTAGATTCCTAGGGAAAACTAGCCCTACGGCTAGAGTCCTACCTAGGCTCACACTTCATGCGAGGAGGCCGCCGGATGGGTGTTGACCCGTGAGTATGACCAACCCTGAACAGAATGGATCTTCATGGCCAACTCAGCAAGGGCCCGTTAGCTCCCTGTAATTTAAGCAATTTCGCCTGTTGTATGTGTTGTTTTAAAAGGTGCAATAAAGAATTTCTATCTATCTATCCAAAAAGCGGTCTCTGACACCGCGCGCCACCGCCTATGTGGACATAGGATTTTCTTTTATTTCCCATTTCCGTCACTGATTCTAGGACAAGTATGGAGGAGTATATAATAATGAAACAATACTTTTTTCTGTTAGTTGGCAACAAGCTGAGGATTCGTGACGCGCTCGCGGGCCGTGCGTTGGCCATTTCTACGCTAGACGATTGCGAATAGATTGCGCGTCTAAAATCTGTCGTAATCCAGTGTTAATAACGTCGCAGTGTCGCGGTGGCGTCGAGGAGGCGCCGCGGCGTCCCCGGAGTTATTGTAGGTGTGGGCGATGGCAGGCGCTCCGATTATCCACCGGCAAAAACGGCGTCATTTGCGACGTCTAACAAAATGGAAGATAGGCCGAAAATACGTTTAATTAAAAGTATGCCACTAAAATATATATATATATATATATATATATATATATATATATATATATATATATATATATATATATATATATATATATATATATATATATATATATATATATATATATATATATATATATATATATATATATATATATATATATATATATATATATATATATATATATATATATATATATATATATATATATATATATATATATATATATATATATATATATATATATATATATATATCCGGTAGCCTCCACGAAGAAGTGCGATTTGTAGGACACTGTGCCTGCGGGGCAGTTCCTCTGAGAATCGTCCTTAGTGCGCTCCTGAATGGTTTGCTCACCGTGCGGCGTTATCCAATCGACTGTGCATTCCGACTTATGATGAACCGGGGAGAGGGGGTGCGGAAACGCATTTTGTGAATTTGTAAAAAAATGCTTTCTGACGTCAAAATATGAAATACAATTTATGTTTTATATTATAGATAATTTGTCATTTAGCTTACATTTCAAATACTTTATAGATACTGGATAGGTACATTATATAATCATGATATAATGTAATATTTAACAACAGAAATATATATTTTTTTTTAATTTTTAGGTACAGTTAGAATTTAAAATAGTCATAATTAACAACAATAGTCAAAAAGAGGGGGAAAAAATATACCTACAATTACAATTTTCCTACAATTACAATTAACAATTTTTATTAAAATAAGAAAAGAATATTAAATCTCGATTTTATAATCATTAAAAAAAAATCAATATCATTTATAAAATCTACTACTATGTAGTAAGCCTTCTTACATAAAATATCTTTAATTTTACTTATAAACTGAATGTCTAATAGACCCTGTATGTCCTCTGGAATTTTATTAAAAACTGTATACAGTTTCCTATGAAACATTTGCTTAGCTTACTTAGTCTAAATTTTGTCACTATATATTTATTTTTATTTCTAGTATTGTATTTGTGATTGCCATAGTTTTTTGAATAATGATATATATTTTTTCGTGCATGCATAATGTTTTCAAATATGTATTGACTAAGTAAAGTAAGAATGTTAATTTCTTTGAATGTTAATTTCTTTGACTATTGTTCAAAGGCTGTGGATGAATTTGGCACCAAACTCAAGCTAATGGAGGAAAAATTGAAGAAGGTAGACTCCTTAGAGGCCGATATCATCGAACTTCGTGGGGCTGTTTTAAAATTACAAGAGGATTCCCAAACAAGAGATCAATTCGTCAGATCAAATAACTTAGAAATTAAGGGTATTCCTGAGCGCAAAAATGAGAACCCCACGGACCTTATCATGGCAATCGCAAGAAGCATCGACTTTCATCTTCCACCTAACGACATCGAGTTTGCAACGAGAGTGGCACCGAAAATACCCAACGGGAAACCCAAATGTATTATCGTTAAGTTTGCGAGGCGCCGTTTGAAAGAAGGCTTCATTGCTGCATATAAAGCTGCTCAGGGCATCACCACTTCCGACATTGGACTAGCTGGAGATAAAAAGCAGATATACGTGAACGAACATCTCACTGCCTACAATAAAAACTTGCTGTACCATGCGAAATTGACTGCGAAGCAGAAAGGATATAAGTTCTGCTGGGTTTCCAACTGCCGCATTCACGTGAGACAACATGAAAAGGCTCAAGCAATTTTTATAGGAAGAGAAGCGGACCTGAAAAAAATCGTATAACTTGCTATTCTTTTTTACTGCATTCCACCTCAAATGACCCTTCTCAAAAGCTATCTCCTTACTGTTCCATATCAACACCTTTCAGCCCGTCTAAGTTATTCCAATATCAGTCCTGTATCCTTATCCAATACATACACTTGTTTATAGCGATATATTTCACCTATTTATATTCTAAAACTCTTGTTTATATCTTGTATATGACAATTTATATTTTTCCTGTTTTAATTCAATATCTTTATATGACTATTATTACCTATCACTTTAAATTTATTAGTCATAACCTCTTGCATGTTCAATTATCGTGGATCGATTATTTCTCATTGGTCCTGGGTCATTTTATATACTTATTAATACATGTCAATATTGTGCATAATTTGTTCTATCCATCTGCGTCTTCATTGTGTTGCTTCGCTGTTATTTTTCAAGCTTCGAGCACATCAACATTAATTTATTATCTCTTCAATTTAGTCAAATACTGTCTTCACACACCTATTTTATTTATTGTGCGTCCTATGGGCGTAAGTTTTGTTTTGGTCCAAGTGCCTCACGACTCCTTATGAAATTATTTATCTATTACCAAAATGGTAGAGGTCTCCGAACCAAAACAAACGAAATCCTTCAAAGCATATTATGCAATGAATTCGACATTATTGCACTGACGGAAACTTGGCTTCACCAAGGAATATCGAGCAGCGAGTTGATTGATGGCCGATATACAGTATTCAGACGTGACCGGAACTACGCGTCTACGGGCCAGGAATATGGTGGTGGTGTTCTATTAGCCATTAAAAACGAGATACATGCTCACGATCAGCCTTTGTGGAGTACGTGCGCTGAGGACATCTGGGTCACCATACCGTCGTCATCTTTAAAAGGGTGTAAAACTTCAGCTCACATATGTTGTGCGTACTTCTCTAGAACACTTAATTATAATACAAATATTGAAACATTTATGTCTCGACTAGTTGACATTGTTCTCAGCCATCCTAAAGATGTATTTATTTTAGTTGGTGACTACAACCTGCCTGAAATCGATTGGGATCGCGAAGGTAATAGCTCATTTCTAACGCCTACTAACTTTTCATCCTCTGCTCATGCTGTCTTAACTCTGGACACTATGTGTTTGGCTGGTCTTCGCCAATATAATGGTATCCGCAACACTATGGGGAAAACGTTAGATTTTGTCCTATGCAATGAAAATCTTAATGTTTATGCTAGCGACAACCCGATAGTTCCTGAGGATTACAAGTATCACAGAGCCCTCGTTATAGAATATTCCCTAGATCTCGTGATACCACTTCAGGATTCGCGCAGGCAGGTGACACAGTTTAATAAAGCTGACTATATCGCAATTAATGCTGAACTTGCGGTGTTTAATTGGAAAGATCTTATATGTAACACTGACATTAATTCTGCCTTAAGCGGTTTCTATCGAATTCTGGCTAGCGTAATTGATCTTTATGTGCCAACGAAATTGGTGTGGGCATCCAAATATCCCCCTTGGTATACGGCTTCATTAATTAATATTACCAAGGAGAAGTATCGATACCATCAAAGGTTTAAACGGTTTCACAACCCGCTTGACTACAACAAATTTTCCCTGTTGAGGTCCAGGCAGAAACTTATAAACAGGGATTGCTATGCAACAGTGGCGTGCCCAGGGTTCGTAAATAGGGCAAGCCCGACATACCTCTTTGTGTTTTTTTTACGCTTTTTATAGTAAAAAAGTGGTACCTCTTTACTCTTTAATCTTCAGTTTGAAATTTACTGCTTGGGTCGTACATTCAATAAAGCACACTGAAGGCATGCTACTGCAAGACAGAATTTAACATATACTTATCAGCAGTCGCATACCTCTAGTGGCTTTAAAGGACTCTCTAGACGATCAAGCATGCTTGTCAAAAATCGCGTCACGGGCTGGGAGGGGATCGTAAACCGCAGAAAATATGCATTTTTTTTAAATATTTACCAAAAATGCCAGTCACGTCATTCATCAATCAATTACTTCTAATTAACGTGACTCCCTGGTATAAACTACAAAATTATGCATTTTTGGTAAATATTACAAAAAAATATTTGCATATTTCCTGCGGTTTTACGATCCCCTCCCTGTCCGCGACGCGAAGCTTGTCAAGCATGCTTGATCGTCTAGAGAGCCCCTTAGAAAAGCCATTTTATTTGCTTGAGTTGACCCTTGCTTGAGTTGATAAGTTGACCCTTGCTTGTATGAGCTGTAAGACTATTTTATAAAAAAGTGAACAAAAAGTAAAATAAGTGACCCTTAGAAAGCTAGCCATGGGAATGAAACTCACGCTGGCATATTTTCATCGTTTATATTCTAAATCGAAGCGTCTACCTTTTTTCAAAAATGATTTTATTACGTCTGAGTAAAATGATGGCGAACGCTTTAATTCTTTTAACAACTGTTTTTCAATAGCAACCATAACTCAGATAGACGTTCCTGACCCTGTGTATTTCTTAGGTAAGTATGAATAAGCTTAAGAGATGAGAATGCACGTTCTGCGGAAGCACTTGTAGCAGGAATAGTGACGACAAGATACGCTAACTTCAACAATTGGGGAAAGGTGTCTTCGAGGCTATTCTGACTAATTCGTTCAAAAACATTGCAATCTTTCAATTCAAGAGAGGAGTACAAACAAATCATTTGGTTCTTTAAAACCTTCTGTCAAAATGGTTTGCATAAATGTCAAATAATGAATCTAATGCCTTTGTAGGAAAATCTAAACGGTATTTCTCTTATAGTTTGTTGTTGAAGAGTTGGAAAAATTTCAATTTGAAAATTTGCGAATATCGATCGTCAATTTCGCAAAATATGTTGTCAATTAATTACCTGGACAAAAAGTCGTTTGTATTCAGTATGAGCACAGCGTACGTTGCGTCTCAAACGAGGTGCTGAGTTATTTTGTAGATTGTTTTCATAAATTTGATCAAATTCATATTGAAATTCAACACGTAACCAAGTCTGAAATTCCTTTATTTTGTTTTCCTTTCTTAATTCCTATAACCCACATCGACTTGTGATTTTTGAAGAATGTTGTACAAACGCTCAGTTTTTTAAAAATTCGGCGGAAAACAAGGTGAAAAAATTTAAATGGAATGATCGCATCGAGTTTTTAAAATTCTTCGCTGCTAAAACCGTATCCCCGTCTTAGTCCTGCGGGTTGTCACATATGTCAGAAAACAAAGTAATAAGAATACATTACTGACCACAAAGGACAATTTCCTCCATTTTTTTATCAGGCACTAAAACCACAAATCAATTGAAATTACACAATAAAAAATTAGCCCGACGTCACTCGCACATTGCAATCCAAACTAATTATAATGAAGTCGCGCTTTCTGTTGACACGTTCGCATTCGCAGTTCGCATTCAACGTCATGGCTAAGCAAGCCCGGCTTAGCTCCCGATACAAAAGTTGTATATACACATATATTGTTTAGCGTAATTTGCCACAGGTGCGAATGAGAGGAACACTGATTTTGAAAGCCGCATTGAAAGCCCATAATGTGCGAGCGAGACAGCAATCGCGCCCTGTCTATAATTATCGCACCCTGTCGATAACAGATTTTTTCTCGCGTGGAGCGAGCTGTGCGCGCTAGATAGCAGTAGGAGCGCTAGCAAAAAAAATTGTTTAGTTGTTTTTTTACGAATTGTGTTATTCATTTATTTAATTGTTAATTTGGAATTATAGGCAAGCCAGGCTTTTCGGCTTATATGAAGAGACCGCCACTGCTATGCAATGTACATTAAAAAAATTGAAACAAATATTCTTAGCAATCCTAAGTCCTTCTGGTCTTATGCCAAATCCCTCCGGAAGTCCGACTCTGTCCCTAAAAGAGTAACGTACTTAGGTAGTGTCTCTGCGTCAGGGGAGGAAGTGTGTAATATGTTTTGTAAGTATTTTGAATCCGTGTTTGAACCGATTTCCGCTAGTCCTAGTACTTCTGCTCATATCGAATGCCATGGTAGTAATATCTCGTCTATTGAAATCACTGAAGAATTGGTGGAGGAGTATATTAGCAAGCTCGATCTCAATAAAAGTGCTGGACCAGACGGTATCCCACCTTTGTTTATATTTCGCTGCGGTCATACTTTGGCCTTGCCGCTTACCTTACTTTTCAAGAGGTCGGTTTGTTATGGCACCTTTCCCGACGAGTGGAAGCAAGCTTTTGTTACACCGGTATACAAATCAGGTTCGAAAATTGATGTTACTAACTATCGTCCTATTTCCAAACTCTCCATCATCAGTAAGCTATTTGAAAAAATAGTTTACGATCAATTATATGCGGCAACTACTCATTGTATTCTACCCCAACAGCATGGATTTAGATCTGGCAGGTCTACGGTATCTAATCTTACTTTGTTTACGAGTTTCCTGTCGCTTCAAATGAGTAAACGCAATCAAGTGGATGCTATTTATACTGACTTCAGCAAAGCTTTTGACAAGGTGGACCATACTAATCTTATCTCAAAATTAAGTGCCGTTGGAATTCACGGTGATTTACTACGTTGGTTTGCATCGTACATACAAAATCGTTGCCAGCGTGTGGTTATTGGAGGATTTAAATCCGACTGGACAAGTATATCCTCGGGTGTGCCACAGGGTAGCCTTTTAGGGCCCCTTCTATTTACATTTTATATCAATGACATAAATACCTGTTTTAAATTTTGTAAGTTTTTACTTTTTGCTGACGATATGAAAATGTACGCACCTGTTAATTCCCTTGACGACTGTCAATTGGTCCAGGATGATCTAGATAGACTATCTCTTTATTGCGCCTCGAATCGTTTATTCCTGAATGCTGCGAAATGTGCTACCGTTAGTTTTACGCGGAAAAACAATATTCTACCATTTATTTATACTGTCAATGGTTTCTCGATAACCAAGAAAAATGCAATCCGGGATCTAGGTGTTCTTTTAGATAGTAAGTTATTATATAACTCCCACATAGATAACATCACAAAAAAAGCATATAGTATGTTAGGATTCGTACTTCGAACTTCAAAACATTTCGCAGTTAAAAATTCTCTATTACTCTTGTACTACGCTTTCGTCCGCAGTCACCTCGAATATGCTTCTCAAATATGGTCTCCTAGCTATAATGTTCACATAAAAAGAATTGAACGTATTCAAAATGTGTTCCTGAAACATTTGAATTATCGCTCCTTCTTGTCCTTTCCCAATCACAACGAAGCAGCTGCTTTTCATGGGCTTCAATCCTTACAATCAAGAAGAAAATGCGCAGACGTGTTGTTTTTCCATAAAATATTGGCAGGTTATATTGATTGTTCTGATCTTCTTGGAATGATATCTTTCCGTGTACCATCGCGACTCACTCGCCAAACGGAGTTATTCCACCTTCCGCAGGTTAGTACTAATTATGCACAAAACTGTTTCATGTATAGGGTATGTAAAATTTGTAATACGCAGCTCGGCGATATTGACGTATTCAATACGTCATCATTCGCTCTTAAGAAAGCAATTATTAATGATGGTATTGATTTATCATTGTAATCGCAATATATAATATATTATAAATAATATTTATTCAAGAATATCTTTAAATAATATGTATGTCTATATTATGGAACGTGTATTTACATAAAATTTTATTTACCTATTATGACTCCTTTCTTCCCAGTTCCCACCTGTCCCTATGAGTGTTAGTTAATTCTTCAAAAAAATTATATTGTTGTGTTTAAATTATGAATGTTTAAGTGGAAACATGTAATTAGCTTTATTTTTTTTAACCTAATAATTCTGTAACAAATTTATTGTAACAGCTGTATGTTTCCTTAAAAATAATAAAATAAAAAATAAATAAAAAATGTTTCCTATTGAGCGAGGGTGGATTTAACCTAATGGGAACCGCTCTTGAAACGACGAATCGGCTACCCGATACGGGGTGAAGAGCCGGGCAAAGGACGCTGTGCTCCGTGATAGAGCGCGTTAGTAAGAGTAGTAAGAGCTGGTAGTAAGAGCGCGTGGCCGCCCGCTAGGTAGACACCTGGCGTCTCGCTGTAAGGCGTTTGCTTCTTACGGGAGAGTGGCGTATCTAGACAGTGGACCGTTTCGTCCCTTCAACGCTCTACCTCAAGTCTTCAACGCTCACCTCACAGGACAATCATATCGATAAAACTTTCTGAGGTGGGGTTCGCCCATTGCATTCATTGGCAGAATACATACCAGAAATCGTAACAACCAACCCCAACAAGCAAATAACTCAGAATAAGGATAACGACGCTATGCACTTCACTCGCCGATGATTTAAAATATATTCATATCTGAGGTGGAGGAAGTGCATTAACATCGACATCGACAACCTTGCTGTGTGATAAAAAGACGGTGGTGCGTTGACTACTGAACAAAGGTAAAGGAGAATGTGAGAATCTAGCAAAGCTTCTTCTGTACTTATCCAAGATACTATAGCAGTGTATGTTTTCCTTAGCAAATAAATAAATAAATAACCTATATAATTGCTGTTTTTTTACACTGGCCACTTTGAACTTAGATAACTTAGGTTTGAGTTGGAATTTCAAATTCAAATAAATTTGAATTCAAGGCCATGTTATTCTTTTTTAGGAATCAGCTGTTTATTTGTCTTTGTGTCGTTTGTTTTAGCTCAAATATTATCGTTTGGGCAACCATACTAAAGTTGAAAATTTGCATTATTTTCAAATATGAGATCCTGTGTCGGTGTTTTCTAATACATCTTGTTGCAGTCTGGCTATACAGTTACCGTAAATGTGTACTGTTAGGAACGGTAAACAATGATGTAGTAGCTTGCGATTAAATAACCCAGCCTGGTCAATCGCTCATAGCCACTGCTTCTGCATGACAACGTATTACCACAGATTTCACTGCAAACAGTCGTAAAGTTGCGGCTAGAGACTCTCTCATTTTTCTTTCAAAATTTAGGTAACTTTTTACAATAAATTTTAAGAGTCGGTGAAAAACACCTTTATTGGTTCCTGTCCACGAGAGTTTTACAGCAAAGGAATAAAACAACCCCTATTAAAAAGACAAATCTGCGTAGATAATAGGGGTCAATATCTATTCATTAAATATATATTTTTCAACAAAGTTTTTGGCCCTTAAATTTTATTTATAGAAGAGCAACTTCGTAGGTAAGAACCCAATATAATGCTGTCTGTCTACTTAGCTTATTAAGGCCTATCTAATAATCTTCTCTGCAATGATAATTTACATTTGGGGCTCGACAGCGAGATGGCTTTGTGACGGGCTTACTTTTGCACAGCTCATTGTATGAGAAATTTAATATATGGGGGGGGGGGGTATTTAAGGGGGTTAGTGGGATTAAGTCACTCACCGCAGCAGTGTTATATCTTTTCGCCTTGAATATTTTATTTAAAAATATTTGCGTAACTACCGGCGCTCTGCCTACTTTCTTATGGGAATTGGATACCATCTGTCAGACTTTACAATCTGTACGTCGTCCGTCTGTATTAGTGATTGTAAATAAAAGATTATGAAACTACTGCAGTTACTACGGAGATTATAACGCTTGGGAAAGGGGGTGCAGGTCGGCAGGCGGAAATTTTGCTAACCCGTCATGCACACAATACAATGTATCTTGTTCTGTGTCCTTGCGCTCTGCGACGAGTGTCGGGAACTGTTTAAAAACAGGTGGGAGCTAATGGGCCCTTGCTGAGTTGGCCACAAAGGCCCATTCTGTTCAGGGTTGGTCACACTCCCGGTCAACACCCATTCGGCGGCCTCCACGCATGAAGTGCGAGCCTGGGCAGGACTCTGGCCTTAGGGCTAGTTTCCCCTAGGAATCAACCTTCTGGCGCTCCTGGACGGTCTGCGCACCATGCGGTGTAAGCCAATCGACTGTGCACTCTGACTAACAGTCGGGGGAGTCTGGAAGCAGTACTGTTTCCTATAGAGCGGGGGTGGTTGCGGACCTTACGGCGACTGCTCTTGAAGCGACCATCGGCTACCCGATCCTGGGTGAACAGCCGGGCAAAAAATGCCGTAGTCCGCGATAGATTCGGTATACACCGTTTCACCGCTTCGTAAGGGAGAGGACCGCGCAAGCGACCTCGAACTCGTAACCAATCGAGAGACTGGAGTAATCTGGTCACAAATGGAAGTAAGAGCGTAAGTGTAAGCCCGCTGGGTAACAATCCTGGCTATTTCGCCGTTAAGGCGTTGGTCTCTTACGGGCATGTGGCGGAGCTTGACGGTGGACTGTTTTGTCCAAGTCTTCTCCTCTTTATTCAGGGAGATAGAACGACTAATAGTTAAAACTTCCTGAGGTGACGGGCTCGCCCGTTGTAGTTGACAACTCTAGTTGTTTAAAAACAAGTAGCGAATGGTTTCGTGCAGCTTGGGCCGGAAGATCTATTTTGTTGTCGCATGGGTTAAACTCACGATTCAGCTCCTATTCAGAAGCCTCCTCATGTGTAAGACTTCCTCGGGTAAGACTCTCGCGTCTCAGGCCTCACGGCTGGTTAACCGGTTTCTCCTGGCGGGATTGCATCCCAGCGCTACTGGACGGTTCGTGCACCGTTCGGCGATGCCAATCGGATGTGCACTCTGATTAACTGCTGAAGGAGTCTGAAAACTATGAAAATATGCTCCTGCTAAGCAGCGGGGGAGGATGTTGACCTGTCGTCAACCACTCTTGAAATGACCATTACGCCACCTGATCCTGAATTCAGGGCCGGGCAAAAGATGCATTTGATCCGCGATAAATTCAAACTGAATCACCGCTAAATTACTGCAAGTAGAGGTCGCGTAAGCGACTTTCGTCTCGTAACCAATCGGGAGGAAGAAGGTATCCTGAAGGTTAATTCCAGACGGAGATATCCTACCAAAACTGGTAGCCTAGGGACGAGGTCGCTCCACAGGGTGGCGAGGTTTCGAGGTTTTCCAAAAAAATTGCTTACTTTGTAAAAAAATATATAAATTGTTCCAAAAAAGTTGCTTATTTTGTCAGACTGATTTACCCACTACAAGAAATGCCATTGATGTAATCACACCCTGTATATACCAGTCTTCATCTCGAATAAAACAATGCACGTTCACAATACTTTACCTCCTCGTCGTCGGTTGGTAGGCCGGTAAAGCAAAATATTACAACAGATGGTTGACCTTAAAAGGCAGTGTGAACTGTTGTTCCTTGTACCTTCATACTTTCTCAATCTGAGGCGTGGCGAGGCAAGCGCCCAGGTCCACAAAGGTAAAAAAAAACACGAATCCGGCCTATTTATTGTGCTCCAACCGGCGCGGCGAGGAAGTTGCTAAGTTGAACACTATGGCATCGGCCGACGCGACGGACGCGGGACGGCCCAACCCAGATCGAGCAGTAGACGTACTGCTAAGATTGGCGGGTTAAATTCAATAAACCCAGTTTTACACAATCAACTTCAACGAAAGCCCAAGAAATACTATTTTTGAAAATATTATGATTTTATATAACGTACACCCTCGCTCACAATACTTTTCCTCCTCGTAAGTTGCTACAAAGAGGGAAAGTATTGCGAACGCGCAAATTTTTTTTTAGAGAGGTAGTCGGAAATATCTATTTCGAGCTTTAATGCGATTTATAGACTGAAGTCTGTCTGTGTGTCTGTGTGACTGTCTGTGCGTATGTATTCCTCCACGATATCGCCCATGTGCTTAATCTGATTGAGCCGATTCGGCACGCAGGCATCATTTGGTATCACAATTAAAGCCGTTTCATTTTTATTTATTTAAAAAAATTGCTCAAGGTTTTACATTTTTTAAACGTAGATATTCACATACTATGTAAGGCAACTTTATGTTTAAAGAATGTCCACCTAATCACAAGCTTTGCTTAGTTGAACGACATCGATGAGTAAACACCGTACAATAATTAAGTTTAATTTCTTGGTAAGGATTAAGTAATTTATTGACATAATATTTTATTTGAGGTTGAAATTGTATTATATTATTTGTGATTTTTTTTGTTTGAATATTGTAATTGAGCATTAAATTAAATAACTGTTTTCTTTTTTATTATTAATAGTTGTATGTATTAAATAAAATTGCTCAACCGTTTAGGTATATTTTACGTATTCACATACTATAAAGTAACTCTATGTTTATAGAAAGTCCGCCCAACCACAAGCTTTGCTGCGTTCAAGTTCTTGCTGAGGATTAAGTAATTTAGTGACATAATAATTTATATGATATTTAAATTGTAATAGGTATATTATTTGTGAATAGGTTTATTTTTTTAAATTTGTTTATTTAATTTATAAAACAATTTTCAAAGAAAAAATGCAATTTATAACTAAAAACATCAAATAAAATATTATACCAAATTAAATAAACCACAGCAAGGAATTAAACATTTTATAAACACAGTGTACATTAATTAATATAAAAGAATTATTAAAAACAAAATCACAAATAAAAAGTAAAAAAAATAAGGTGAAATTAAAAATAAAACGATAAAAACATGAATCATCATATTCATCAGAGACTCATAAACATAATCAGTCACTTTTTATTGTTATTTTGAGTTAATGGCTGGCTGATAACGAGCCCATAAACCTTGATCGTTCTTTCAAAGAGTGGATACATTCGAATTTTAAAACAAATTTTCCAGCTGTCATCCTGTATTTGAGAGACGATTCAATCATTGTGATTTTTTCATTGTTTTTGCTTTAATTTGTCTTTAATGAAGACATATTATTTTATTTTGCAAAAAGATACGCTTTTTCTTTCAGTTGTGGATGAAGGGCGATCGTTCGCTAGCGATAAAGTGATCCCATTAAACCTACATTGTACTGTCGAAAGTGGTGTTCATTCAAACATATGTATTTATTGTATTTAATGAAAATTTTGTATTTTTATACACTTTACGGTTTTTGATTAGTATAAGGATAGAGTTGAGTACCTTAGTCGAACGTTTCGGAGCCCGTGGCTCCTTCCTCAGCGGCGAGAAGAATACTGGCATCCGCTGCTGTCACCAACGGCTACCCGCTTATCTTCCGTGGTACTAGGAGAATGTTGATTAGGCGGGATAATATAGAATTTAATTTGAAATAAAATTTAAATAATATTAGACATAATGTAAATAGAAAAAAAAGAAAAGGTGTGTGTGTGTGTGTGTGTGTGAATGTGTAGGCGAATAGTACTTTATATAAAATACTATTTGTGAAGCGAAGGTGTAAAGTAGTGATTAGAGATGTGCGTGTTTGTTCGCTTAAGTACGCGGTATTAAGTAAGGCAAGGAAACAAAAGTATCGAGTAGGTGCTCCGCTCGCTAAAGGTCTCGTGACCGACTAGCATAAAGAAGAACCCTCTTCTGGCCTAATGACTGTAATCAGACCAGTTTCATACTTACTCGACCAAAACAACGCGTCTTATTCATATTCAGCGACAAAGGAAATCGGTCGAGTTATCTACAATGCATAAAATAAACGATCTGACTGACAGGACAAGTACATGACAATTGAAGAAGTTAACATAGCATTGATTATTAACTATTATCTTAATAATTGGACAATTTAGGCCCACAACTTTCCCGGCCCACCAACCGACCAGAGGGGATAGGAGAGACGAAGATGAAGACGAAATTATCGATTTTGAGCCCCCCCTGAGACGATTAAGGCCATTTCCAGATCTATCTGTCTATCTGTGTCTCAGTGCCGGAGATCCAATAGGCCAAGTAGGCACCGGTCTTAGAGGCCCCGCGACAAGTAAGTCAGTAAAGGGGCCGTCCACATTTTAGGTAAATCACCGAGGGGGAAGGGCGAGTTAGAGCTGAGGCTCACAAATCAAATCAAATCATATTTATTTTCAAAAAACCCGTTGAAATAAACAATTCAAATGTAACAAATAAATAAAATAACACTAATATCAAAGTTAAAACTCACTCAAATTGTACAAACATTTTGATAACATTGTTTCGTTCTAAATAGGATAGAAAACGAATTTACCGCGTGAAATTTGTAGCGCCCGACGTTGCAGCCGCCGTTGTCCAGGGTAGACTGAAGAGCTGTCAATCCGTTGTTTTGCGGGTAAGCCGCGTACCGCTTCCGCCACTGCCTAGGTTATAACGGTGGTGGGGGACCGGGCTCGGAGCGCGGGAATTTTGAAAATCCGTCTTGCACACAACGCTCACTGTATCCTGTTTTACGTCTTTGCGTTTGGTGTTCGGCGGCGGGAACATTTTAAAAAGAGGGTTCCACGTAGAAGAGAGTTTGTAACCGTCGTCTCTGTTAAAGTTCGGGTTCCTTCTTATTTCAATGGCTTCCCGGATCATGCGAGGAAAGTAGAATTGTTCTTTGGATAGCACAATGGGATTTTGAAACTGCATCCAGTGGTCACTTCCGCTATCCAATATATGTTCGCAGATCGCCGATTTTTCTCGCTGAACGTTTTTAACAGCTTTGATGTGTTCTGACAACCTGGATAACGGCGGCTGCAACGTCACCGAAACGTCGGGTGCTACAAATTTCACGCGGTAAATTCGTTTTCTATCCTATTTATAATGTCAAACAACCGCGATAGTCTTCGATTTTATATTGTTTCGTTCGTTTTCTAAACTCAACATAATTATTAACATACTTCAAGTTTTGTGGCAGCTTGTTATAAAACTTTACGCTTCTATACATAGTTGTGCGTTGGAAATCTGAAGTGGCAGCCTGCGATGAATGGATATAAAGTGACTTATTCCTTGTATCGTGCGTGTCTATACCTATGCGATTGGTTTTTTCTTATAGAATTCACATATGCATTCATGAACGAAAATGTTATATATCGTGGAAATATGTAGTTCTATAAATAAAAGTTTGCCAGTTTCTCACTGATTTAAACCCCTAATGGCTCTTACTGCCCGTTTTTGCAAAATAAATATATCGTTTACATTGACGGCTGTAACAAAAATTTAAATTTGCGTGGCATGTTATGTTTCAAAAACATGTTGCACGCATCGCAACATGTTTCGCGTGTATTTCTCGTGTTTTTTATATTGGTCTTACTCAGTTTTTGAGTTGTTTCATAATTGAATCGCTTATATACTAAAGAACACAAGTCCAAAAATGCAATTTTACAGGAGACACAAAAAACAGTTTTCTAGTTTATCTAAAAGTATAAGTGAAAATATTTTTTTTATGAAGAAAGTAAATGTCGATTGCCTCAAAATAAAATATTGTTAAAGTTTGTATTAACTGCAGTTTTTTTTATATATATATTTTAATTTTTGGACATGTGTTGTTTGGAAAGTTATATCGGACAAGTGTTTTTTGGATAGTAAAAATGCCCATATTATAAACGAATTTGTATTTAAATCAAAGTACAAAATATTATGTCTTACGAAACTAAGTTTATCTTTTATATATCATCCGCAACTAATCATCTTCTTCATTGTTTACGTCAATGTTGGTAGTAGGCCAGGCTACAATTTGGTCATAGAATAGTTTATGTTCTTCCGGAATGTACTATAGGAGACGACGTATATCATCAATCTTTTTGAAATTTATAGGATTTGGACCACGGTATGCTCGTCGTTGGGGAAGTTGGACTGCGTTTGACATCAATATTTTAAAAGTGTTTACATCTGCTCCGTTTATGAATTTGAGTGCTCTCACAACACCTGGTTTGGAGGAAGAATGTTTGAATTCCTTAAATTCAGACGTATGAAACATTACTTTCAGCGCCTTTCTTACAGCTCTGCCCTTAGTTTCTTCAGATACACCTCCTCGTAAGTAATGATCAGGCCACCATGACTTGAAGTCTAAAAATATATCATCATTACAGAGATATTTTACTTCAATACGTCCACTTACTTGGACAGCATTAACAACCAGAGCAACATACTCCATGGGATGGTATACCCTGTCTACTTGTTTCAGACATCTTTTTATTGTGCCAAAATCCCTGTCGCAGGGATTATACGAATGTCCACGAACAGGAAAATATTGTCGGACATTTTTGAATAAACCCGTATCTACCAATGCTGCACACAGTCTTATCATCGTATGATTCTTGTTTTGTCCGGTGCATCCATCAGAAAATAGTCTTAAATGTTTCACAGTCTTGGGCACGTAATTTAAAATGTAATCGTACAACATCGAACAAACGTCATTTGCACCTTTTTTAGCTGTACCCTCGTGATACATGTAGCAAACAGATCGTCTGGTTTTCAGGTTATGAATGCAAAAAAGGTTTACCCATAGCTGGCGCATGTAGAAAATGTCTTGAATTGGAATATGCGGCAACGGAAGATTCTGCATATAATCGAAGCAAATACCGACCGTGTCATCTGTCTCGTTACACAAACCTATAGTATTCCTTATCGCAGAGTAGTACTTATCAGCTCGTTTTTTATGTACCTGCAAGTCTACTTCAGCAGCCTTCTTAATGGCCGGACTCGTATGTGCGTTGAGTATCTTGATATTTATTTCTTCGCATGTAATACATGTGTCCACTTGGGGACGACCAAAGTGTAAATCAAAATGCTGCTTGAACATGTTGTAGTATAGTTTATACTTGACCTCCAAGCCATGATATTTCAGATTAAAGAGTCTATGCATTTTTTTATAGACAAAGTTGGGTCTAAGTAAACGTATCTCTTGTTGGAGTAATGAGTTTCATGCGTTGGAAATGACCGTATGTGCTCTTTAATTTTACCCAAAATCTCTTCCGGTGTTAAGCGAAATTTATTGCCCAGGTTTTTTCGTTTTGGTATCTTGTTTTTCAACACCAGGGCTTGCAGTCTTCGAACTCTGCCAGTCTGTAGATCAAATGTATTCAAAAACATTTTCTTGCATACTCTCTTCTTAACAGCGTCTATAGGTAGCCAAAAGATGAATGAAGCTGTCTTCGGCTTAGCTTTTGGGGTTTCGCGTGGTCGACGACGATTGATATTTCGTTTTTCGATAAGGCCACATAAGAAAATATCTTGTTCAGTGGGCGTTCCGAATGAGTAGAATTTGTCGAACAATGATCGCTGGTCATCTGGGGTCACATCTAACATACAGTTGTTTCTGCAACTGTAACAAAAATAAAGCCAGTATTTGGTGAGAAAAGTAACATGTATTGGGTGTAGCTAGTCATCGAAAACTGGACGATTAATAGATATAATCTTATTCGTCCGATTAAGTCAAAGGTTTCTTGGGTAAACATGAAACACATAATCCTATCCTAGTAAAATCCTTAAAATAAAGGTTAATAAAAGCCTTAACTTATAATGGGATGACTGTACGAAATGTATCTTAAATGTATCTAAAACTGAAATAGTAGGGATTGTATGAATTATTTATACCTATATTTGTATCAGTAAAGGTCACAATAAACGAAAACCATGTACTTACTTGCACAATCCACGTATTTCACGGGCTGGAATCAGAACACCCTTGTAGTTATTGTACGGCTTCCCGCAGGTTTTTGATGCTTGAGCCTTGTTTCTTTTATAAGTTTTCGGGTCTGAAGTGCCTTTTTTCTTTCGCTTTCTTGCCGGTTCTTCTTCCACAGCACGAGCAGCATGTTCCTCGTCCATTTTTCAAAGCAGTTAGGTTAGCTGTCACGTTGACAGCTGGCATTTGCGTTCCATTTAACTATCCAAAGTGCACATGTCCCGGATATGTGCACTTTGGTTTATAAACTAAAATTTGGTGGGAATTTTATTTGATACTTCTATATGGGACTTGTGCATTTTGATAAAACAAAACGATGCATCTCGGCACAAGGAAAATTTTGCCATATATAAAAAAAAAAGATTTTTGGACATGTGTTCTTTGGTAAATAAGCGATTCAATTATGGTTCCAAATCTTAAAGCATATTTTCTTCAAAACAAAAACAAATCGCTAAAAGCTTTGACATTTTAGCTGTCAATTAGAAATAGCCGTATTACGCGGCCCAATAAAAAATGACCCTCCTTGTGTCCTTGCCATGTCAAAAAAACAAGAGATTTAATTAAAAATCAAGTTCGCAAGAACATTTTAATAAATGTCATAAATATTACAAAAATATGACTATTTTATTGTGAACATGAGTTGTCATGAGTTGTTTTTGTAATCTCCTACAGTGTTATTATAATAAACCCAGACTAATTCCTATGCCGCGAGTAATCCTCGGAATAAACGAAAGTGCCATTAATAAACCTGGAATAGCACTATTCCGTCGCTATTACTACTAGACTATCTCCTGTCAGTTTAGTCCGTGGTGTGAGGTGGAATAGTGCAGGAATAGGGGTGAACAGTTGCGTGTTTTGCGACATACCAGCGATTTGTTCAGATTTTGCGTTCGTTATTCGTGATATTCCGTGAGAAAATGGATGAAGTGAATTATTTTCGTACCGTCAACGTTTGCGCTTTTTAGGCTCCGAATGCCGAATTTTTACAAAAGGCGCTTCGACCCATAATATGTCAAATTGCCGGATTAGGAATTTCGCAAAAATTATCGTTTCTGGAAGGTGAGTATTCTAAAAATTTTGAATATCGTCTTGAGGTTCGAGGCGACAAAAAAGGTGGATACGTAAAGCCCGAGCTGCAAGTCGCCGCGGCAATCAGTTGGTTGTAATAAGGTTAGTGTCTCTGTAATTTGTTTCTTTCTATATATTGTTATACTTAGTAATATTTATTTATTTATTTATTTAATTAATTTAACAATTCATTTACAAGTGCACAAGTATCACTAATAATCATATCAATAAAAAATATATATATATAATTAAAATTAAAATTAAAATTAAACACGGCCGATATGAGCATTAGCATTTAAGTACTGCTGCTGCCCAACTAAGTGCCAGGACTTGTTCCAGGGCAGCTAGCTCTCTAGTTTTTATATCACATATATTCGGTAATAAATAAATACACACAATAAAAAAAAAAAAAAAGGAAAAGAAATATATATATATATTCCCGTCACCATTACAAATTATAACTAATAATCACTAACTAATGATCACAATAGGAAATAAAACACAAAAATAAATAATCGTGTTAATAAAATAAAAATATGTTATTGCGTTTTACTTTCAGATTCAAGCTTAATGCGCAGACCTAGGTTATCGACTGTACCCATCTTTGCATCCCAAGAGTCGGCGGAGAAGCTGGACAAAACTATGACAATCGATAAAACTATTTTTTGATCAACAAGGTTATGGTTGCCCTTAATAATAAATACAGAATTAGTAAGTACATAAATATTCTTTCATTTTACCATTGATTTTATATTACACTATAAAATCAATGATTTTACTTATAAAAACCAAGCAGCCGACGCAACAGAGGTATTGCGAATTGAGGTTATGTCGCAGTTCGAATGACAGCTGAGACCTAAGTCTAGCAAAGTTGACAACATAACGAACCGAATATGACAGTGTTAGTATATGGAAAAAAATGTTTTCACTCTAATCTGCCGACTAACTAGTCTAGGTTTAAACCTGGTTTATTAATACCATTGCTTTAACACCCGAATTAAGATATAATACGCGGACTTAGTATTCCGAGGATAGTCTGCGGATTAAGGAAATCTATTTAATAACAGTGCTAAAGTTTATTTAACAACAGGCAACTTCAGACCTGTCAAATTGGTTCCAAGATGGACGACAAGTCACTTTTTAGTCACTAGCGTTGCGAGACGGAGAACCTGATGAAAACCAGTCTTCCGCGAAGTTTAGTGCTCTAGGAGTGCGGCATTTTTTTTGTGCGATGTGAACAAGGCCTCATTTTTTGGTAAGGGTTTTTAAATCATTTGGGGATTCAATTAGATAAACGAGTTTTGTAGTAATGGTGGTTTTATCTTTTTCGTCACAGCGTGGATTTGGCTGTGTCGCGTTTTATTTCCTAATGTAAACAAACCTCACGAATCGGCCGACCGTGCCCGGATTTTTCTCGCCTGGATATCAAAGTGAACCCTGTAAACGTACAACATGTCACCGTAGTCGGAGATTGACGGAAGGAACTACCTGCGCAATAAAGGACCTTTGTTTATAACTTTAAATTTGTAGTTTTATTTTAAAATTGCGAAGGTTTATTCTCCGTTTTGCCAAATTTAGTGCCAAACCAAATTCTTTTCCCGACCCTGTGGTTGTTTTTTCATTTTTTGGTCATCACCTAACCTAACCTATGATTTTTTTCTTTTTCGCGTTTTTAATAAACTCGATGGCGCTCTTGTTTTCTTTGTGTTGGTATAACGCGATTGGATCTCTAAGTCCACGTTATACGGCATTGGCCCATAGAAGTATGCCATAGCGCAGGTGAGACTCCATGAGCGTGTAATATTCATTAATCACTTCTTTTTCATCAATGATCTTCCTTAGTTTGCAAATCGCGTAACAAGCTGACGATAGGTTCGATTTCAGATTATCATCAATGTGAGTCCCTAGGTAGGAATTTAGATACAAGTTACTTACGCTTGATTACGCGGGGAGGGGGGGGGGGTTGCTCGTCCTGATTACGTAATCAACTTTGGTCAACGCATCGGCAACTTGGAAGCTAAATTAAAGGTTGTAATATTGTATGGGGATACCCAAACCAATGGATGATGAAGCTCAAAATTTAGCACAGGGCTTTATTTGATAGTGAAGATAAGCATCTAGAAGGTTTCTTTGAAATTCCACCTCTAAGGGAGTAACATACGGGATGAAAATTTGTCTATCTATATATGAGGCCACCAGAACTAGAGTAGCTTAACTGCAAAAATCATTTTTGTAGATATGAACCGAAGTAATTAATACATAAGCGCACATACAATACACAATACATCAAATACTTAGTACTTAGTATTTAGTTTTTCCATGATAATTTTAAATGACTATTATAGGTATGTTAGCGTTATATCAATATGTAATTGATTTATATATGTATATTATTTTAGTTTTTATTTTTATTTATTTTGGTTTTATTATTATGTTCGTATAAATATATGTATGTGTATGTGTGCATATATGAATATATATTTTATCTATAGATGCATATAAGTATCTATCCATATTTGTATATGCGTAAATATTTGTAGTTTTATATTTGTCGATTTAAATATAAGTACTAACTATAGTTTAAGTTGACAGTGCACACTTAATATCGTCATGAAAAGTCTGCCTTAGAACAGGCCTAGGCCTAGTTAGGCGACAGAGTCAATCATTAAAAATAATGTCGCATCAATTTCTTGCTAACATCTTAATCAAATATGACATTAATTTTTTACTAGATGTGTTACTAAAAAAATAAATAAATAAATAAATACATTAATTAAATAAGTTTATAAAATAAAATTCGAAATGGTAATAATCTGACATAAAATAACTATACGTTATAATAATAGAAATAAAACGCATTATCTATTCGAAAAGGCGGGCTTATTGCTATATTTATAAATTATTTTAACAAGTTGACTGCTAAAACGTTTTCAGGACATTGTTTTCATTCGTATCACATAATTAAAAGCTCTAATAATATTATATATTCATCATAAAAAGCTTATATCGCGTACTTTTTCAATAAAGTTATCCGAATCATCTCATAACTGTCTATGTAACAAAATCCTTTTGCTAAATGCTACTACGATTCATCTCGTACTTGGCAATGTTTTAATATTGATCCTATCTATGAGATTATATAGAGCATCGTCTAAATTGTCTAATACTGGCATTCCGAGTTACGTTAAGAGCAGTCATGTAGAAAGTCTTCATATTTACGTATTTCTCGTCCGGTTTATTCAGAACGAGGAGAAATTCGCGGCGGAGGCGATCCTGCTCGTAGTCGAAGTTTGTCAAGTTTCGCCGTTTTGGTTCAAGTTCGTTTTTCGCAAAATCTTCAGTCCAATCCAAGTTCCCGAGAGAATTGTCTCCTCCAGTCGCCGACGGTCGTGCCATTTCGTTGCTGGTTGACTGGACTGGTTGCATTGACTGGACTGGTTGACTGGACGTGTACATTGACTGAACTGGTTGGACTTTATACGGTAAGAGTAGGTTGGTCAGCGACGATGAAGCGGCCTTTAAGATGGAGGATGGCAGGTTGTCTCCCACGTATTCCACGGTACACTCCGAACTTTTTAGTTTTTTTGGATATTTATAATTAAAATAACTTTTTTGGATATTTATAATTAAAATAAAATAATATTCTCGATGATGAATATTTGAAAAACTATGTCGTCGGACCACTGATAACGGATGAAGTATAATAGCTAGTCGGATAACTCTCGTTTTTATAGTCACATTTACGTGATCTAGAGCTACCATTGAGCACGCCCGCGTCACAGAGAGATGTCGGCGCATGCGAACATGGTCAAAATTGAACCCATTATCACAAACACGTATTTAATTAACCGATTATCTAGACACAAAATGACGTTCGCGTATGCACAAACCAAAAATATCAAAGGATGACGTCATCGTGACAAGCATAATATTTTCGAATTTGCTGTATTTTATTCATGAAAATATGTAAAACATGATTAAAACAATTATTCTGCTTCACTCGTAACTTAGGCAGCGCCTGTTCCAAGAAAGACACTAATTTTATAACAATATAACCCTTAAGCACTGTTATAGGTCTGACAGACTCCCATCGCAAAAATTAATTATTGCTGTCTCGCTCTGGTGAGAGAGTTGTATGCTTAGGTAGCTTCGAGACTAACTAATGCTCTGCGAGCTGTCAATTGGACAGGCCATTTAGTGTGCTTTTACGGGTACTTATCGACTTTAAAAAAAAATGTGGGTCCGACGGACCTATATTAGTGGATACGTGAGTTTTTTCAATAAATTTGTATTTCGTATTTAGGATGGATTCTAAGCAACCGGCTTGTTCCCGCTAACGACGACTAGCACAATAAGGTTGTTAGACTCTGCAATTGCTTCGATATTAGAATAGTGGCTTCCAAATGATTAAGCTGACAATTATTTTATTTTATACTAGATGACCCGGTGAACTTCGTACCACCTAAAATTTATTTGATTGTAACTTTTCATAAGCGTTTATTACTCCTAATGAACCTTCCAAATCTAATTCATTGAAATCTATAATATGGCCGAACCATATACGGTTTGAGTTTCGTTTGGTGATTAAATGAAAGTCGTTTGTGATTGAAATAAATTCAATGTATTTAATTTACATGATAATATATAAATGCAGTTCACATTCAATACAAAACATTCTGGTAAAATATGTTTTTCGGTTTGTTTTCCGGCGCGTAAATAAACAAAAATGATGGCTTTCCGACCGATGGCTTGGCAAACACGGGACATACAGTTGTCCATGCGCGAAATACGGAAATTCCAAGTTAATTTCGCAAACTGCCAACACGCATGATTTGTCATCGTGAAGGTCAGTCGCACGGGGAATATAACTTCCGCTATACTTTTTCGACTTTTCAATTTTTTCGACTTTTTTTACTTTTTCGAAATTTTTGACTTTTTTGGCTTTTCGACTTTTTCGACTTTTTCTACTTTTCCTACATTTTCGACCTTTTCGAATTTTTCGAAGTTTCCGGCTTTTTCGACTTTTTCGATCTTTTTGGACTTTTTCGACTTTTTTAACTTTTGCGACTTTTTCGATTTTTTCTACTTTTTAGGCTCTTTTGACTTTTGCGACTTTTCGGCTTATTTGACTTTTTGATTTTTTACATGTTTTACTTTTTCGCCTTGTTCGACTTTTTTGACTATTTCGGCTTTTTCGACTTTTTCGACTTTATTTGATTTTTTTAGCATCCAAAACTTGAGCCTCTTTAAAGAGTTCATTAGAAGAATATTGATATTGATTAGAATATGACATTACTTTGATTAAATTATTTTTGACGATTTTAAAAATATTTTTCTACTATATTTGACTGTTATCGATGATTTTATTTTTTTTAATTATATTTTACGAGTGGTATTACCCGGCGTTGCCCGTGTTATATCTTTTCTCAAATACCAATGTATACCAATTTTCTTGGCGATCGGTTGAGCAGTATAGAAGTTGGTGTGCTGCAGCGCCGTCTAGTTGAAAGTTGCAACAAAGCGGATATATATAAAAACCTTAACCTTGAAAAAATACATATATATGCCAACTTTCATGGTGATCGGTCAAACGGTTTCGGAGTCTATTAAACTCGGACAGACGGGCATACAGATATACCAACATCCATTTTTATATTATATTATTTTGGCCTGTTTTTAAAATTTAAACTTTGAATGCCTATATCTCGCTTATTTATAGCGACCGACACAATTTTCTTCCAGATTTAGCATTAAAATGAAAAAAATTGGAGAGAGGTTCCTATACTGCAGTTATTCCACTTTTATAACTATGTGATAATACTTACATGTATATATTTTAATTAAAGAGTTTTGAACAATGAAGCACAAATAATTAAAAAGCAGGAATAATTTCACTGTATTACCTTCACAATATTTTGAATTTAGAATAACGCTTGGCCGACTATGACGTTTGTAGGTTTAACATAGCAGCGCCATCTATGGATTACTCAATAGATAACGCCATCTGTTAAAATCGTTTGGAACTAACAGATAATTGCGAATGTCATATAATAGACATTGCAATAAAATAATATCGCGACTATAAATTAAGACGTAAGCTATCCTATCTTTCAAGTTGGATCAAACTGCACATTGTGTGCAAATTTGATTCAAATCGGTTAAGTAGTTTAGGAGTCCATCGCGGACAAACAACGTGACACGTAATTTATATATATTAAGATAAATTTTTCAACTCATTGCCAGCAGAAATTAAAATACTTCAAGAGGTTGCATTTAAGAAATGCATAAAAAGAAACTTAGCCATGCATGCTCTCTATAATTTGGTTGAATTTGACAAGGCCGTCTTAGTTTTTAAAAAATAAATTAGCTTTTATCAAATTTGTTCTGTATTTTGTCACCGTAGTTTTGATTTCATTGTAAAACTTGTTGTTTATTAACTGATTATTTTAAAATGTCTTGATTGACTATTTTTAAAACTTATCGATAGATTATTTAAAAATGTTGTTTACATTTTTTTTTTTTTTGTTATTTGAGTCTGTAAGATTGAATTTTTATAATTGATCCGATGGTGTCTTGCTTTTACATATAAAAAGTATATGTACACGTAATGAAGTTGTAATAACCTCTAGAAAATGTAAAATGACGTATTCCACAGTATGTACTTTTTGGAATTAATAAAATATGACTATGACTATGACTATGACTATGATATCACTTGTAATCGATTATTGATATTTTTTATGACTCGAATTGTATGTATGTAATTAAGGTATTTTTTACCATTAACCATTAGAGAGCCAGCCATGGGAATGAACCTGTGAATGACCAGTTCAACTGGAGCTGTCGACTTCAACGGACGTCACCTCAGGAGGTTTTAACAATATTGGATCGGTATGTCTCCCTTTAGGTGAGTTAAGAAGAATTGGGATGAAAAACAATCCACTATCTAGCTACGTCAGAGGACAACGTCTTACGGCGAGGCACCGGAAAAGGTAACAAGTGGGCAGCCTCGCCCCCTGCCTACCAGTTTGAAAGGATATCTCCGTCTGGAATTAAACTTCAGGATTCCGAGTCATAATAGTGATTTCTATTCCTGTTCTTTCTGTGTCCATGGTGCAATACTCTGGAACGATCTCCCAGCAAATATACGAAACTCGCCTTCTTTACCATCGTTTAAGACTCACCCTAAGGATTACTACCTCTCTAAGAAGTAACCAGTTCTTCCCTTTCTCTCCTGTTCCTCTCCCAATTTCCTCTCCTCGGGCATTATTAGTTTTAAATTCTTCCACTTGTCTGTATGTTATGTAATAATCTTTATTTTCACAGAACGCGCATGTACCACTGTGTTTAGGTTAGTTGTAAGACATTGCCATGTGGCAATAAGATCGCCTTTTTGTATACTAATTAAAGTGCAAATAAAGAGTTTATCATTATTATTATTATTATACCACCTGCCTCCCGACTGGTTACAGGATCGAGGTCGCTTGCGCGGTCGTCTCCCTTATGAAGCGGTGATACGGTGTCTACCAAATCTATCGCCGACCACGGCATCCTTTTGCCCTGTTTATTCACCCCGGATCGGATGGCCGAATGGTCGTTTCAAGAGCAGTTGCCATAAGGTTAACAACCTTCCCCGCTCTCTAGGAAACATTACTGGTTACAGACTCCTTCGGCTGTTAGTCGGAATGCTCAATCGATTGGCTGACGCCGCACGGTGCGCAAACTGTTCAGGAGCGCCCGAAGGTTGACTCTTGGGGAAGACTGGCCCGCAGGCCAGCGTCCTACCCTGACTCTCACTTCTGCGTGGAGGCCGCCGGATAGGTATTGTCCCGTGCGTTTGACCGACCCTACACATGGGACTTAGTGGCCAAACTGCAATATGGACTATTAGCTCCCGGGGTGTTAGTGCACGCATACTAATATATAACGGTGGCTTATTCTACTAAGGCCCGTTTTCTCAAAGAGACGGATACCGATCGGTAACGGTTTCCGTTATTTGCTCATTCATAAAATGAGCGTGAGGATCGGTACCGGTATCCTGGTGTCAGCCCAGTTCCAGCATTGCCTGTGCCAGTACCAGCACTCCCAGTGCCCCGCACCCCGCATCCCGGATACCCCCGCACTCCCCCGCACCCCTACCTCCGCAAATACTCTCCCCCGCAACACCACCCCCTTCCTCCCCTAAACCACCCCCTGCACCCCCATCACCCGCACTCCGCCCCTCGCACGCCCCCATTCCTCACGCACCCCCCCCCCCTACTTACACTTCTTCCACAACCCTCCATCCCCTGCAACCCCTCCAACTTGCCCACTCTCCAACCACCATCTCTTCCCTTCCCTCCTTCAAACCCCACCCCACCCTTTCCCGCAATCCCCCCCCCCCGCCTTACACCTCGCCACACACTTACTCCCCCTCCCCTTCCACCCTTAAACCACCCCCGCCTGAACCGCCCCCTTTCCCACTTCCTCAAGTCAGACTGGTAACAGGATCCTGGTGAGGATTAATACCGGTATCCTGGTGTCAGCCCAATGCCAGCATCCTAATGTTAGCATGGTGCCAGCATCCTGAAGCCCGACTGGAAGCAGCATCCTGGAGCCAAAGTAGTGTCAGCATTCTGGTGTAACACCAGTACCAGCATCCTGGTGATAGACTGGTACCAGCTTCGTGGTGCCAGGATGGTGCCAGCATCCTGGTGTCAGCATAGTACCAGAATCCTGGAGGAAGCCTGATGCCAGCATACAGGTGTCAGCCTAGTGCCAGAATCCCAATGACAAACAGGAATTTTCCTACTAGCCTTCGACCAACGTCCAAAAAACTCGATCCCCCCCCCCCTCCCACCCGGTAAACGCCCAAATTTGACCGATTACATTTTTGACACATTTTGTATGAAGGAAACCGACAGTTGTCGGTAAGTTGTAACCGATCGGTTCGATCCATCGGTATCGGTTACATATTAAAACGCAGAATGTACCTATTGTATTTGAGGCAATACAACTGCCTCAAATCAAGCAATTAGAATAAGAATAAGAATATTTTTTTTTTCCTAAGTAATTTTCCAAAAACATTATTCACAAAGTCTGCCTAACTAGGCCGAAGCCCGTACCAAGGTAGACTCGACTAGGTCACTTGTACGTTTTATATTGTGCGCACACTTAATAAAGTACTATTACTGAGAAAAAGAAAAAGTAAAAAATAAATGAAATATAGTAAATCTAATAACTCTAATTAATACATAGCATAAATTTCAAGAATTATTTTAATGATAACTAATACCTAATTCATAATCATGTTGAAAAATAAAAAAGTAATGATGAAATCAAAATATATCCAGTAAAAAAATTGTTAAAATAATAATAGTAATAAAATACAATAAAATTATAATTGCAGTGATAATCAGTAAGTAGAGAAAAATAACAGGGTAATAATTTGATAAATAAAAAAAAAATTAAAATGAGATAACAAACCAATAATTAAAATAGTCAAGTAGCTAGTCAATAAATAAAACAGAATCAAAAGATAATCATTATCCTAGTAGCAACAAATAAAAAGATAAGATTTATTTGTCAGAGTAAATATTAGGTGTTTAATGGAGAATGACGGAGATGAGCACCTCAATCTCATGTCTTCCAAATTCCAAAAGTAGCGGAGAAATTTGTTTGTTTGTTTTTATTCCATTAGTGGTCGTCTTCAAATTAAATTGTAACTCATTAAAAATCTTGGGCGCTATGTATGAAAAGTGTCTTTGCGCAAACGTTGTCATTGTTTTGGGACGCAAGTGCTTATGAGTAGTGGTGCTCCTCGTTTGTGTTGCATGTTTAGTGATTTGGTGTAGATGGGGATTTTGTATATAGTTTATGAGGACTACTTTCGCATATATTTGCCTAATATCCAGCAACTGCAACTCACTAAACAGGTCATTTGAAGAGTATCTCCAAGGTTTGTTAGCCATAACCCTAAGTAATGCTTTATGAGCCTTAACAGTTGGGTCTAAAGCAGTTCGCGTACATCCTCCCCAGCCTAGAATGCCATATGATATTTTGCTGTAAACTAGGGCATAATAAATAGTTTTGAGCGTGTGAAGAGGAACTACTTTTCTGAGGGTCTTAAAGAGATAGATGGATTTTCGTATTTTGGCCGTCAGAATACCGATATGAATATCCCATCTTAGTGTACTGTCAAATGTTAGGCCAAGATATTTCGCTTGTGATTTATGCTCTATAATGATTTATGCTCTATACACGTACAGCAAGAGTGTTCTGGCCTTATTGGAGCAGTTGTATTGCACGTATGAATTTTGAGGCCTACATGTTTAAAAAATTTATTATTAGTTATGGAAAATGTGATAGTTTTTTCTTTGTTTAGCATAAGAAGGTTATTTTTTAGCCAAAAGTTAATATTGCTTAGGCCCCATTCAGCGATTTGGTATACGGCTGGCCATGTTTTCTGACGAAAAACTAGAGCAGTATCATCAGCGAACAGTAGTGCCTTTCTTCCATGTAAAGACACATTTGTAAGGTCATTAATGTAGACTAGAAAAAGAATTGGCCCTAACACACTACCCTGGGGAACTCCATACGTAATGTACCTTTCAGAACTCACTGTACCGTTTATTTTGGTGACTTGTGACCTATTCGAGAGGTAGTCGGTAAACCATTGCAAGGCCTTCCCACGGATACCACACCTGTCAAGTTTTTTCAGCAATAAAACATGTGACACCGTATCAAAAGCACAGGTCCAGAAAGACCACCAGACACTTTTCCCCTTCATCGAGACTGGCCATTATTTCTTCAGTTAAGAAGGCAATAGCGTCTTGAGTAGATCTACCAGAACGAAAGCCATATTGTGTGGTTGATAGCACATCATGTTTTATTTTATTTCATTTTATTTTATTTTATTTTATTCTGGAACCAAACAGAACTACATACAATGCAATAAAAACCTATTTAAAAGTGACAAAAATCCATTAATGTGATTCCGAATATAAAGTATACAAAATGAACGCAATATAATTTTATATTGTTTCCGCTTGAGAATGGGGGGAATCAGGATGGGAAGTGAGGTGAAAGGGAGAGACAAAATAGATAAAAATATATTATGTATGTATATAAATATATTTATATTTAATTTTAGGTATGATATATAGTTATTATAAAGAATATACTTGAGATAAAATTATGTCCTTGAACTAAATTAAATGAAATATAATATGTATAAATGTTATGTGATCATCTAGATAGACTCTAGAATTTTTTTTATTGAGTTCTTATAAGAGGTTTTTGATGAGTGTAATATGTCCACACTTAAAAAGTCTGTATTATATCTATGACACGCTCTGTATAGAAATGCATTTTGAGATGCGTTGGTTTTCACCACAGGGAGATGAAATAGTCGATGCGATCGAACAGGGCGGGGAGGAACATAAAATTCAATGCGCTCCAAAATCGCGTTCGCATCGATGGAATTATTTACCAACCCATGCAAGAATACGGCATCGATCAAGACTCTACGGCTCTCCAATGACATTAAATTGTGGGCTTTTAAGGATTCCTCATAGGAGCTGGGCTTAGTGAAAGAAGTGAAATTTAATCGCTTCACAAATCTTTTTTGTATCGATTCGATCCGCGATATGTAAGTCAAATATTGGGGATTCCAGACCACTGATGCAAATTCCAACTGACTTCTTACATAGGAATTATAGAGGGTTTTAAGCGTGTCAGTGGATTTGAATACCGATGATACCCTTAGAATAAAACCTAGTAATTTATATGCTTTTCTAATAATATTATCGATGTGTTCAGCGAATAGCATTTTCGTGTCAAGTGTAATCCCAAGATCTCGCACCGCTGATTCTCTTCCAACTATAGCGCCATTCAAGTTGTAGTCAAACATTATATTAGTATTTTTTTTAGCGCCATTCAAGTTGTAGTCAAACATTATATTAGTGTGTTTATTTAAGAACATCAATAACCTACGTTTTATTGCTAGCTCAATTACTTTAGACAGTGTATTTATTAAACTAATAGGACGGTAACAGTTGACATCGCATAGATTTCCGCTTTTAAAAATTGGCGAAATTACGGCTGTTTTCAGGCACTGGGGAAATACTCCACTTGAGAGACTCAGATTAACAATAAACGTGATAGGAATTAATAAACTATCGCTACATCCTATGAGTATTTTCGAGGAGATACCATCGCTGCCAGTTGAAGTTTTATCTTTTAGGTCAGTGATGATTTTTTTTATCTCTAAAGTATCTGCTGGTTCTAGGAATATCGTTTGGGATACAGTTTTCATACTGACAAGGTTATGTGATAATTCTGCCTCCGTACAACTCAAAGATTCTAACGTTTTTTAGCCAAGCTAGCTCCTATATCTGAGAAGAAATTATTAAAATGGTCAGCAGTATCTTTAATGGTTTCACTATTTACATTGATTTTTTCCCCATTGATAATAACCTCTTTCAGGCCTGGTGATCTGGGCGGCTTCGCATTGGTCAGTTCATCAATTAAACCCCATGTTTTTCTGGGGTTCCTTGCATTTGCAGAGAACTTCTTTGTGTAGTACATTTCTTTGACCCTAATTATTATATTTTTACAGAAATTTCGATATTTGATATACTTATGCCTTAATATAAGATCCTGAGGGTTTCTGTGGACTTGTATGTGTAGCTTATCTCTATTTTTTATGCTATTTAAGAGTCCTAGTGTGACCCATGGCTTTATTCTTCTTTTACGGTGTGGTATATAATGTTCCTTACTATGCGTGCTTATTGTGGCTTTCAGAGTGGTTATAAAGTGCTCAGTTGCCTCATTTGAGTGTGTCATAGCAAGCAGTGGCTTCCAATCTATATTATTTATGTCTTCATACAATTTTTCATAATTAGTGACTTTTATTATTATTATTATTATTATTATTATATTATTATTTATTCCGTAACCGGCGATTGGGGAGGGGGTCGCCCTCGCAGCCAATACGCTGCTGTCGGTGCCGCTGGATCTCGTACTCCATTCACGATTCGCTTCCATTCTTGACGATTTTTTGCCACGTCTCGAGCATCCCTAGCCGACAATCGTTGATTTTTAAGGTCGTCTTTGATGGTATTTAGCCAGGTTTTCTTCGGTGCCGATCGCTGAATTCTCCATTCTGTCGGACGGTCTCGCCAAAGAAGTTTACGTGGCAAGCGATTGTCGTTCATTCGGCAAACATGGCCGAACCATCGTAGTCGACGTTTTTGCACTTCTTCTTCGATCGTTGTTACTAGATCGCATCTTTCTCTAATGGTCTCGTTTCGAATTCGGTCGCGGAGTGAGACACCGAGAATCTGCCTCAAGCATCGCATTTGGAAGACTTCGAACTTTTTGAGGTCCGATTGTAGTAACGTCCACGTTTCCGATCCATAAAGAAGAATGGGAAGAACCAACGTTCGGTATAGTCGTACTTTGGTTTTGATGGTAATATTCATTCGCTTCCATATGCACCACTTGAGCGAGGCGAATGTTGCTGTTGCCTGACCGATCCGGCTATGGACATCGGCCGTCGAAGCCACTTTCTTTTCCGTAACCAACGATCCTAAATACTTGAATTGTGGGACCTGTTCGATTTGGGTTCCATCGAGGTAAACGCTGGCCTTCGAACCGTCCGTAGTGAGCACTTTGGTCTTATCCGCATTGATTTTCAATCCATATGATTGAGCAATTCCGGATATGTCGTATAAAATGTCCGTTGCTTCGGCATCAGTGTTGGCGAAAACGGCGCTATCATCAGCGAACATCAAATCGGTTATGAAGTTTGATTCGTCGTATCTAACTCCGCGTCGACCGTCGAATGCTCTCCGCATAATCGCGTCGATCACCACGTTAAAAAGTAGCGGCGATGCGACGTCTCCTTGTCGAACACCAGTTTAAATCGGGAATTCCTCAGACAAATCGTTACGGATTCGAACGCTGCTGGTTAAGCCATCGTACGATGATTGGAGAAGTTTAATGATTTTTGGTGGCACGTGTTCTGTCTCCAAGGCACTCCATAAGCTGTTCCAATCGATGCAATCGAAGGCGGATTTAAAGTCTATGAAGACGACGATTGTTCGTTTGCCGCACCGTATTCTTTCTTCCATTAGCTGACGAAGAGCGAATATCTGATCAATGCATCCTCGATATGGTCTAAATCCTGCTTGCTCCTCTCGGCTCGTTTGTTCTCGATGTTTTTGTAGCCTCGACTGTATGATTTTTGTAAATACTTTGCCGACTATTGAAAGAAGGCTAATACCGCGATAATTCTTGCATTCTCTGCTATCGCCTTTCTTTAAAATTGGCACAACGATGGCTTTCTTCCATGCCGACGGAATACGATCCGATTGCCAAATATGCGTTAGGAGAACATGTAGTTGTTGTAATAGAATGTCACCTCCGGCTTTGATCATCTCGGCGGTAACTTGATCTGGACCCGGCGCTTTACCATTTTTCAGCGATTTTATTGCCGTTTTCACTTCGTTTATTGTTGGTTCGTTATCGGAAAACGGATTCGCCGGCTGATTGATAATCGGCGGTTGCGGTGCTGGACCTTGAGGCGGATCGTGATTGTGCAGCTGATTAAAGAATTCCCTCCACCGCTGCAGGCGCTCGTGGGGGGAGATCACGAAAGTTCCATCCGATTTCTTGATGTTGTCGTTCGTTGATGTTGTTTTCCCGCCTAACCGTCGGATTGTTTGGTATAGCGTCCGGTATTCGTGCCTCGATGCTGCTTCTTCCAATTCGGCTGCAACGTTATTCCAATGCGCTTCTCGTTCCGATTTCATTCTTTGTCGGACTTCTTTGTTCAATAATCGGTATTTTTCGAAATTGACGTGTTTCATCCGTTTTCGTTGGTCGACGAGGTCTAAACAGTCGTCCGAAATCCATTGCTGCGTCCGTCGACGGATGGGTGGGCACAGCTCCGTTGCACACTTCACAAGGGACTCCGATAATTGCATTTCTTCAAAGTCGATATCGTCTGATATTGCGAGCGTTGCGAATTTGTTGGATAGCGCGATTTGAAATTTCTGTCCAATAGCTGGGTCCTGTAGACATGCCCAGTTTCTCTTGGTTGGTGGTGGCGCTTTTTTCTTCGCTCGTTGTAGTCGCATTTGTAATTTCGCTCGAACGAGATAGTGATCCGATCCGCAATCGGGTCCACGCATCGCCCGTACGTCTTTGACTGTTGATCGAAATCTCGAATTGATTAAAATGTAGTCCAACATTGCTGAATCTTTACCGGACGGATTTCGCCACGTTAGTTGATGTTTGCGGGGATGACGAAATATGCTGTTTCCGACGATCATGTTGTTCGACAATGCGAATGATAACAGGCGTAGTCCATTGTCGTTAATTTCGCCGTGTCCAAATCTTCCCATCGTTTCTTCCCAACCCGTCCGATCTACACCCGTATGTGCATTAAAGTCGCCCGCTAGTATAATTAATTCGGTTCGGGGTATCGTATCCAGCGTGTGTTGAAGCTGGTAGTAGAATTCATCTTTGTTCGTATCCGGGCTCATCTCGGTTGGCGCGTAAACGGAAACGATATGGGTCTTGATTGTTCCATCGATGGTGATAACTGCTAAGCGCTCGGATATCGGTTGAAACGCAATAACGCTGCCGGCAGCTCGGCGATCGACCATGAAGCCGACCCCGGCCTCTCGTTTGTCGCCTCCGGAATAAAATAGCGTCATCGTCTCGTCGATTGTTGGCGGATCAATTGTCATTGTTCCCGATCCCGTGAGTCGTAATTCCGATAATGCGGCGATCGATATTTTGCATTTCGCTAATTCCATTGCTATGATTTCCTTTTGGCCGACGTGATGCCCCGTTCGCACATTCCATGCGGCGATTCGAATGTCCGATTTCGGTGTAAAATATTTGGGTTTTCGGCCAGTTGCCAACTTCTCACCAGCATCCCTGGTCCCCGGAGCTGGCGCATCGGCTGCCTCAGATGCGGTAGCATTATTTCGTGAATGATTAATTGTACTATCCATTGGTTTCTTGCCTGGTTTCTTCGGTTACCCGATTTTGGTCGACGCGGCAGGCCAACCACCCTCCTCCTTTCGCACCCTGGACTTGGGACCAGACGACGGCGGAGTGGTTTACAAGTTACAGAGTAAAATACGAGTTATAATACAAGGTTTACAATTTAAAACAATAATTATTAAATTTATTTTAAACATGACGTGTAGAAAATGAAGAATTCGAAAATAATATAATAGTGACTTTTAACCTGGCATTAATATGACGTTTAGCAATATTTACGTTATTTTTGGACAGAAAGATAGTAGCGTAATGATCGGCTAGTTCACTGAAGCAAATCAATCCTAAAGTGTCTGATTTCATAGTCGTAAATATGTGGTCGATACACGATTGCTACCGAGTAGGCGCGTTTATTATTGGTAATAGCCCGAATTCAGCAAGCATACATAAATAATCATTTACCACAGTATTTGGATCGAGTATATTGATATTTATATCTCCTGCCAGGATGTAATCCTGACCTTTGTTATTATCCAAAATATTCGAAAGAGATTCCAGGAAGGGTCTAACCGGGTTAGACGGAGACCGGTAAATTGCTAGAATAGTGATAGAATTATTTATGGTAACTTTTAAACAATTTGCAGTAGACATTTTTATCTCTTGAACGTTGACAGTGGCTGAGTTCTTTGTGAATAATACGACCCCATCACTTTTATTGTGGTTGGATGATGTATAGAAGATATTATAATTTTCTAGTTGCTGGGTAGGAAAAGACCTCTTTATCCAGCACTCTGTCAAAATAATCATGTCGAAATCCCCATCGAGGGAAGCTAGTAGTGTAATCAATTTGTCAAAATTTTTATTAATACTTCTTATATTTAAGTTAAGGATTTTAAAACCAGGATCTAGCAGTATTTTTTTGCACTCCCAGGTAGTTAGCTGCATTGTAGGTGGAGCATCACATTCTAATAAATCCTGAATTTCAGCCGCGCCTGTAATATCGGTGGGCATATAATCGACATTGTATTACTTCGCGGCTGCAGAGGGTTAAGGCATATTTTATTTTAACATAGCGATTTATTTTTCTCATATGATTTGGTAGAGTAAACTTGCGGCAATAGTGGGGATGTCTAAAGCTGTTCAAACATACGTATGAAATAGATAATTGAGATATTATAAAACAGTCGTATATGGTATTATTTTTTTCGTAATATACATCAAAATCAACAAAATGTAATGTCCTAAAAGAGTCAGATAAAATAACAGAATGGTTGTAATAGTCACTAGAATAATTTAGGAATAAAATCACGAAATAGTAGTAGTAGTAGTAGTAGTTGGAGTGGGGGGCTTGTTTCCAGCCCTTGATGTCACCTAGATCTGTAAGGTCTTTTGTAACTACCCACTGTGTGGTTAGGTCAATTGTCAGCTAGTAGCCCGGTACTTCTTACCAGACTAAGTAGGTCACTGACCTTCAAGTTGGGCAGATCGCTGGGTTCGAGAAAGGCTCGTCCCAGTAAACTGTGTCTTTTGGCGGCGAGCCCTGGACAGCGGCCAACAATGTGTATGCTGTCTTCAGGTTCCTCGCCACATATTCGGCAATCCTTGCTCTCAGTCAAGCCAAGGTTGAATAGATGAGCTCTAAGGGTCGTGTGTCCGGTGAGGAGACCGATAGTGGTTCTAAGGTTCTTCTTGCTCATGTCAAGTAGGGCCTTGGTTTTCTTCTGTAGTGGTTGCTCCATCATGGCTTTTGCCTGGCGACATCCCTGACTCTGTTTCCAGGAAGCCCGATGTTCCTGCTCCAAGCAGTCCCTGATGATTTTCTTACCTGTAGCGAAGGGGACCCCTACAGCTGGCTCCACTGGGCAATCCAGTGTGCCCAGTTTTGCCAGTCTATCGGCCTCTTCGTTTCCGGGTATGCCTTGGTGACCCGGTATCCACATTAGGGTGATTTTGTTGGATTTTCCCAATTTGTTGAGCTCCTGCATGCAGTCCCAGACCACAGAAGATTCTGTGGTGGCTTTAGCCAGAGCGTCCAGTGCTGCTCTGCTGTCAGAGCAGATGAGGATTTGTCTGTTTTTTACCTCAAGTAATATAAAATATACATAAAACGTAATAGTAAAATATACATAATACGAAATAGTAAAATATACATAAATTAAAAGAGTCATAGAAAATATTTAAAAGTAATACCAGCATAGAAAAATAGTTAAAAAATGTAATATGAAAAATCCTATTCAAATTTACAGGAGCAAATAAGTGGAGTACGATGGAATAGTGAAACGTAAGTATATAATCAGCAAAACCTAATAAGTTTGAAATGGTCAAATAGTAGAATAAAATAAAATTGTAATGATCATTAGAATAAATAAATAATTGTTTCATAATATTAAAATAATAGAAAATCGTAATTAAAATATTATAAAAATCGTACAGGTAAAAACAAATCATTATGGGGCTAAGACAAAATAGGTTAGAGTGGAATTTTGTAGCTAAAAATAGATATTTATCAGTGACAGTTGTCTAGTTTCTAGAATTGGTACGAGCACACAACCTTCACAAAATGTTTTCTAAAGAGCTTAAATATTTGATGGGGATGGGTCGGCTGTTGTCGTCTTTTTTGACTCGTGTAATGCCATTTTTTAGCCAGACGTACTCGTAGTTTCTGCTTTTCCCTATTTTCCTCGCTTGTAGGTAGAGATAGCGCAAAAGCGGAGTGATTGCTTCTTGCAGATAAATGGGTTGATTCACTGACATGCCAATATCAGAAGTATTTAATTTTTGATCTTGAGTACGTTTACCCTTGTTGTATTTTTTGTTGGCCTGCAAGTAATCATCCCGTAGTTGACTAGATTTAAATGAGACAACCAACGTTTCTCTCGACTGCTCCGCATTCGTTCGCGTAACGCGCGCGCCGGCCGTCGCGACACCTCCCGCGGCAGCGGACGCGGCCCTAATGTCTCCGCCAAGTGTTGTCTGCGGCTCGGCGCGTCTGTAGGGATGTAGAGATTATATCGTCTTCTTGTAATTTTAATCCAATTTATGACGCAATTTGGGTGACGACCATGCGATGATTTTGTTGATTTAAGGCGGGTATCCCATTTATTTCCAGTTTATTTTCATTTATTATTTGGTCTCTGAAGTCCATCTTGTGCTCTAAGTATTCCACTTTGCGAAGCAGCTCAACATTTTGTTTTTCCAGGGTATTAATTCTAGGTGGTAACGATTCCATATTTTTAAGTTTTGCCTTCGTAATTGTCGTTAAGATGTTTTATGCTTTTCATTATTTCTTCGTTGTCGTTGTTAACCTTATTAACTGTAATTACGAGGGCGTCCAGCTTTTTCATAACGTCCTTATGAGATTTCTGGAATTCTGCACAAATCTCCTTTCTGATTGAATTGTGCCTCAACATGCAGGTCGTCAGAAGGGTAACGCCTAGGCTTTCTTAACATGATTCTAATTATTGCCTTTTGGACGAAGTTCACTTTCTGGAGGAGGGTTTTTCCGCAAGCTCCCCATCCGCCATCCGCTAAAGAATTGCTTAATTGCATAAATACGGCGATCGACCGCCTGCCAATTGTCACAACAGCAAAAACCACCGATCGGTGGTATTGGAATTACAGCGGTTAAGGAGGGGGTGAGCCTGGTTTAGACGACCAAAAAAAACATGGTTTTGTTGAAATCTATTAATGAATATTTTACCTCTGGTAAAGCTGATAGTCTCAGATTGCTGTAATAAACTTACTACTGTTCTTTAAAGAAATCTTTGAACGCGTTTTTCTCAAAACCATATTTTTCAGTCTTGCGCCGGTGATAAAAAAAACTACTTGACGAATCGAGTTGTTCTAAGAAAAATTGAAAGATTATTAATTTCACTTCTATATGAACTCCAAAAAAAATATTTAAAAAATCGGTTGTCTGTAAAGTCGGATTACTGACGATAGTTGAACGTGACAACCTCATAAGAAAATACTGATGGAATGGTTGCATTTGAAGAGTTTCATTTAAGATTCTGATATTGTTTATTACAAACACCCAAAAATATATGCTTTTATACTCACTGATTTGACTACAACATATAAATGTTTTATTGTATAGCAGTATAGTTGTATAATTGTTTATTGTTTAAAGTTTATTGTTTTTTTTTAATTTGAAAGTTTGAAATCTCAAACTGTTAAATAACGGGTTGAGACGCGTTTGAGCACGCTGCGCCATCTAGCGGTAGGTAATACGTCGTAAATAAACAATATCAACGACATTTTACCAACCGCTAGATAGCATATCGTAATGATAGCTTTTCATACTTTTTTTTTTTTTTTTTAATTGCTTACTTCGTTGCACTTTGTTGTACCCACAAGAAAATTGTCCGTTCAGTAATAACATTCCGTATATCAAGAATACATATAAAATTATGTCAAGAATTTAAATCAATCTAGTGATTTTCATTCGTACTATTTTAGACTGAGGTTAGTAAATAATTCTTTCGCAACCGGTAGATGGCAGAATTTATATTGAATAATAAATATAATAAATGGGAACGCCTCAGAGCGAGGTAACGCCGCATGATTCATGTTTTTTCGTGCGTGCAGCCAGCTCCATCGAATTATAAGACGTTGTCACGTCAAAAAATGTTTTGATGTATTTTTTTTTACTAGTTAAACACAAAACTTTTGGGCGAAAATTTATTGCATTTCTTTAAATATTTGAATATTTATAAAAAAAATACTTTTAGGTACTTATTTGTTTTTATTTCATCTACAAAATACATATGTAGAAATGTATAAAAAATATTTTTTCTATAGAAAGATCTTTAAAATATTTTATTATTCAAAGAATTGCTTCAAGAAATTTTATTTTTTTTATTATTTTTTATTATTATATTAAATATAAATATTTTACCAACCGCTAGATAGCGCATCGTAATAATAGCTTTTCATACTTTTTTTTTTTTTTTTCATTGCTTACTTCGTTGCACTTTGTTGTACCCACAAGAAAATTGTCCGTTCAGTAATAACATTCCGTATATCAAGAATACATATAAAATTATGTCAAGAATTTAAATCAATCTAGTGATTTTCATTCGTACTATTTTAGACTGAGGTTAGTAAATAATTCTTTCGTAACCGGTAGATGGCAGCATTTATATTGAATAATAAATATAATAAATGGAACGCCTCAGAGCGAGGTAACGCCGCATGAGTCATGTTTTTTCGTGGGTGCAGCCAGCTCCATCGAATTATAAGACGTTGTCACGTCAAAAAATGTTTTGATGTATTTTTTTTTACTAGTTAAACACAAAACTTTTGGGCGAAAATTTATTGCATTTCTTTAAATATTTGAATATTTATAAAAAAATTACTTTTAGGTACTTATTTGTTTTTATTTCATCTACAAAATACATATGTAGAAATGTATATCTTACGGGGCGTATTCACGGTAAACTATTGTTTATCAACAAAGTTGAATAAAGTTGTTTATATGTATGTATGTCTGTATATGTGTATTCTAATGTATTTAGTATTTCTATTTCCTATATAATATTGTAATTTTTATTAAATTTTTATATTATATATATTTATTATTATTACATATATTTTTTTATTATTATTATTATTATTAGTGTGTTTGGTTGGTTCATCGAGCTTTGTTTTAAATGTAAAAATATAAATTGCTTGCCCTGGAACGGGTATATCCCAGTTGGGCAGCACTAGCCAATGAATGAAAGAGGAAAGTTTTTGCCATTTGTTTTAATATTATACTTTTTGTAAATGGTTAATTTGATAATTCCAATAAAATAAATAAAATAAATAAACATGTTGCTGAGTTGCTGAAACATGTTTTCACAACAATGCGTGTTGCGGAGTTTACCACTGCGTGTTGAAAAGTTGCCCCTCGCCGAGCGGCAACATGTTGATTCAACTTTGTTATACACAAAAGTTTACCGTGAATACATTATTTTATTCTGGCAAAATTACGCTCGCTATTACTGCAGCGGTAGAATTATTACTTCATTGGTACCGTCATTTCTGCAATGGTAGAAACATTTGCAATTCAATATCTCAAAAATAGTATTTTTTTGCTATTACAAAAAAATATTTTTTCTTCTAAATGTTAATCAATGTGATATAAAAGATTCATGATCAGATTTAAGTTAATTTTTTTTTAACCTAATTAATAAATTGATAAATCATGTTGTATTAATTTTTTATTCCTAATTAATCAGATAAATCAGAATTTCTTAATTCATAATAAATAACTTAATTATTAAATCTGATTTCTTTTTTAAGTTATAAAAAAAGTGAAAAACATCTTTTTCTGCTTTCCAAAAAAGGCTCCCCCTTTTAATTCAACATTTTTTTGGTATATTTCCTAACATGATAATGATTAAACTAAATAGTCTACCTTAGAACATGTGGTAGCTTATTTAGGTTTGACTATTATCAATATAACTATTGTAAATTTGACATTTGACGGGCCTGAAAGGTCCTGGGTCTCGCCATTGTAAGGTCCCGGGTTCGTTTCCCGGCTGGGTCACCATTTTCCGTTGGGATCAAATTAACGAAATCGCATTTTCAATTCTGTCGATCGAATGCAATAACAAGACACACACTTACAGACATGTTACACGCACACATACATATAACACGTCATAGTAGGGTTGGTTGTAAGAGATTGTCATATGACAATAAACCCGCCCATTGTGACATTTTCACAATAAAGAGTATAAACAAATTGTTTTGATGAATTTGGGAGCTAATGGGCCCTTGCTGAGTTGGCCACGAAAACCCATTTTGTTCAGGGTTGGTCACACTCACGGGTCAACACCCATCCGGCGGCCTCCACGCATGAAGTGCGAGCCCGGGCAGGACTCTAGCCTTAGGGCTAGTTTCCCCTAGGAATCAACCTTCTGGCGCTCTTGGGCGGTCTGCGCACCGTGCGGCGTAAGCCAATCGATTGTTCACTCTGACTAACAGTCGGGGAGTCTGGAAGCAGTACCTATAGAACGGGGATGTCTGTGGACCTTACGGCGACTGCTCTTGAAACGACCATCGGCTACCCGATCCTGAGTGAACAGCCGGGCAAAGGATGCCGTGGTCCGCGATAGATTCGGTATACACCGTTTCACCGCTTCGTAAGGTAGAGGACCGCGCAAGCGACCTCGAACTCGTAACCAATCAAGAGACCGGAGTAATCTGGTCGCAATTGGAAGTAAGGGCGTGAGTGTACGCCCGCTGGGTAACACACCAGGTTATCTCGCGGTTAAGGCGTTGGCCTCTTACAAGCATGTGGCGGAGCTTGACGGTGGACCGTTTTGTCCAAGTCTTCTGCGTTCACTTCACGGGAGATCGTTACAACTTCCCGAGGTGATGGGTTCGCCCGTTGTAGTTGACAACTCTATTTGTTTTAATGAATGTGCTTAGAAATGTTTCATAGCAAGAACCCCTTTCTTATAAGGTAGGTACGGAACACTCAGCGCGCGAGTCATACAGCTACTTTACCTACCGGTTTATTATCAAAATTCCATTATTATTTAAATTCGTTGACAAAAAAACAGCTGACGCTCCGCGCGGCGGCCATTTTGAAAGCCCTGTCAAATCGATCCTGTTCGATTTCGTTCTAAATTCAAACAGTTGAGCGCGCGTTTTTTTCATCTTCTTCTTCGTCGGTTCATCAGACTCTCGGTAGAAGCGGTTCGGCGAGTCCGAAGAGCTTACAAAACACGAAATACCCGGCAACCTAGGCTCGTGTGTCGGGCGGCCAGTTTTTTCCTTCTCAGAAAAAGAGGGAGAAAGCGATAGGCCGCCCGCGCTCTACGCCGGAGCTTCCGTCGAACGGCGCTGCCAATCTACAAATAATTTATATCTAAATTAAATGGTTTTTTCTTATGCGCGATACTACAGCTCAATGTAGGATATACATATTTTTTTTAAATTTATATTATTAAATTTATATAATTAAAATTTATTCAGTTTCTTTGGCCATGCAATATATATTGGACATAAAACACTATATGCGCTTGAACAAAACGTTTACGTGTTCATGACATTTTTCTTAACCCTATACTCTACTCATCTACTAGTCTAGGGGGATATAATCTACAATAATCTGGAATATTCGAGTGGGGGAATCTGAACTTTAAACAGGTGAACCGATCAATTTCCGGATTAAAACTGTTGCTGCATAAAAAAAAAGGATTTTTCAACCCAAATTATTCCCGTAAAGTAACCAAGCTTTTGTTTATTTCAAATATTATTCAAGAGCATTACAGAAAAATCCAATTCGCCCTTGAATATTTAATCTAGAGTGTACAAGTTCATAATAACTGACTTACATAAGTAAATTAGTGGTAAAATTGAAAGTAAAACATAAATCTAAGTAAAACAAAGATTATGATAAACATAAGATAGCAGGAAGTTGCGTTTTTAGCTGCCAAATGGATATACAATAGATGTCTATTCCAGTGAGAGAGCTATAACCCTCAGCACTGGCCTGTCTACAAAAATATTTGAATGAGGGTGGAACATTAAACAATAGATGCGATTCTAACTTACATAGTGGGCTCGATTGCGTTTCTTCGTGAACTAAAATCGAAGATTAGTCCATGAGAACGAGACAGGGCAATACTCTAGAGCGGAGTGTGAGATGACCGGTTGTGACTTTTTCGCATTAAAACTGCACGCCAAGGTCAAATCTTACACCGTATGAAATATGCTCGAATTTATTCGGACGAGTATAAGTTCGGCAGGTAGTATTTATCGACGATCGTTCGTTTCATATTCCGCTCTAACGTATTGCTCTGTCTCGATCACTTGGACTAATTTTAGTTTTAGTTCACAAAGAAACGCAATCGTGCCGAGTACCTTTGGTAAATAAATAGCCCCTTGAATAAATTTATATGCAAATATAATTAGGGAAATATGTCGAATTATGGAAGGATTTGAGCATAATGTAAATTGTTCATTGTACGGCGATGAAATGACGAATATATCGAGTATCAACGACGCGAATTTTTGGCCGGTGACGACGGCAGCTAGTGAGAATAAAACTCATTTAAAACATTCGATTAAATTGTTTTGAAAAATAAAGTGACTGGCAGAAATTCAATGTAATTTCGGCCCAATGAGACATCTTGTATAACAAATTTCAAGTATATAAATTCAATATTTCGAGATTGAAATATGACTAGTGCGCGCCCTAGTGGATTGATTTCAACCACAACAACCTTTTCAACTCTTGACATTGCCAAATGATGCCTGCATTGGGCTCTAATATGGAGGAATACACACAGACGCACGTACTTCTATCTGAAAATGGTTTTAATCGTTTCAGGAGGGCCGAAAATGAATATTTCCGCTTTCATCTGAAAAAAGAAATGCGCTTTCACGATACATTCCCTCCTCGTTGGTTGGTGAGCCGGGAAAGTAAAATGCGGCAAAAAAATTGATGTTGACTGAACTAAACAATATCAAAAAATCGAAACGCTTCACTCAAATTCCATAGATTTTTTTATAACCAGGAAAGAATTATACGAAAGTTTCATACGTTAATTTTGATGTTATTAATAATTGATCTAATAATTACGATAATACAAATCTTTATGGACCTCAAGGAGTAGAAAAGGTGGGCATATTGCCATACAAGGCAATATGGATTAAAATTAATGCGGATAAGACAAAAGTGTTCGCTACGGATGGTTCGAAGGCCAGCGTTTAGTTCGATGGAACCCAAATCGAAAAGGTCCCACAATTCAAGTATTTAGAATCGTTGGTTACGGAAAAGAAAGTGGCATCGACGGCCGATGTCCATAGCCAGATCGGTCAGGCAACAGCAACATTCGCCTCGCTCAAGTGGTGCATATGGAAGCGAACGAATATTACCATCAAAACCAAAGTACGACTATACCGAACGTCGGTTCTTCCCATTCTTCTTTATGGATCGGAAACGTGGACTTTACTACAATTGGACCTCAACAAGTTCGAAGTCTTCCAAATGCGATGCTTGAGGCAGACTCTCGGTGTCTCACTTCGCGACCGAATTCGAAACGAGACCATTAGAGAAAGATGCGATCTACTAACAACGATCGAAGAACAAGTACAAAAACGTCGGTTACGATGGTTCGGCCATGTTTGCCGAATGAACGATAATCGCTTGCCATGTAAACTTTTTTGGCGAGACCGTCCGACAGAATGGAGAATTCAGCGATCGGCACCTAAGAAAACCTGGCTAAATAACATCAAAGATGACCTTAAGAATCAACGATTATCGGCTAGGGATGCTCGAGACGTGGCTAAAAATCGTCAAGAATGGAAGCGAATCGTGAATCGAGTACGAGAACCAGCGGCACCGACAGCAGGTGTTGGCTGCGAGGGCGACCTTCTCCCCAATCGCCGGCCAAGGAATAAATAATAATAATATCTCTTCCAGCCAACCAGCAGATACAAATAACTGTTGTTTATGCAAAAGTTTTATTTTTATTTATTTATTTATTTATTTTAACAATTCATTTACAAGTGCACAAGTATCACTAATAATCATATCAATGAAAAAAGTATATATAATTAAAATTAAAATTAAAATTAAACACGGCCGATATGAGCATTAGCATTTAAGTACTGCTGCTGCCCAACTAAGTGCCAGGACTTGTTCCAGGGCAGCTAGCTCTCTAGTTTGTATATCACATATATTCGGCAATGAATAAAAAAAATAAAAAGGAAAAGAAATATATATATTCCCGTCACCATTACAAATTATAACTAATAATCACTAACTAATGATCACAATAGGAAATAAAACACAAAAATAAATAATCGTGTTAATAAAATAAAAATAAAATAAAATGTCAAATGATATCAAACAATAGTCACCAAAATTTATGAATAAGTAATAGTAATAAATAAAAATAAAAAAAGTCAAAGAAAATAATAATAATAATAAGAAATGTCAGGGATAATTGTCTCGGTATATTAATTTGTGGATATTTTGCCGGGCGTCATATTTTAGCCAGGAATCAATTTTGGCTTTAAAAGAAGAAGAAGACTTCGGCACATACATTTTTAAATCTTCATCTAGCATATTAAAGATCCTGGGGGCTATGTATACAAAATGCCTCTGCCCAAAAGTGGTCTGCATTCGAGGGACGTCAAAATGTATAGTTCGGGATTGCCGCGTGCAGATTGTTGGCTGGGTTCTTATTGCGGTCTCTAAATTAGTTTGATAGTCACAGAGCGCCGTTTTCACGTATAGTTGTGGTACATATAGCACGTTATATTCTCTGTAGAGATCATCTGAAGAGTATCTCCAAGGCTTTCTCCTTATAATTTTAAGTTTTAGCTTTTGAGCTCTAATCAAGGGCTCCATATGAATTTTCGCTGCACCTCCCCACCCTATGATCCCATAGGTTAGGATAGATTGGCACAGGGCATGGTATACTATCTTAAGTGTCCTTTGGTCCAGAATGCCTCTAAGATCTTTGAAAATATACGTGAGTTTCCTAACTTTTGCCGACAGCTCCATTATGTGGGTGCTCCATTGCAGCCGGTAATCAATTAATATACCAAGATATTTAATGTTGTCAACTTTATTGAGATTAATACATTTACAGTTTCCGGGGTTAAGACAATCTCTGTGGAGTTTCAGAATATGCTCTTGTTTTGGTTGAGCTACACTGGTGGCACTAAATGTTATGTACATGGTTTTTTGCGCATTGAGTGATAGTAGTGTACCATCTAACCACAATACTACCTTCTGAAGTCCCATAGAAGCCTTTTCAAAGGTCTCTTTCCAAGTTTTTGCCTTGAAAAGTAGAGCGGTGTCATGGGCAAAAGTAACAACTTGTCCACCAATAGTTTGATTACAAAGCTCATTAATATATATTAAAAACAATATCGGACCAAGGACACTACTTTGCGGAACGCCATATTTAAGAGGCCCGGGATCACTATGGATACTACCAAGTTTTGTTATTTGCTTTCGACCTGACAAGTAACTCTCAAACCATTTTAATGTGATCGAGGTAACACCTATGTCGTTTAGCTTCTCCAAAAGTTTGTCGTGACTAACCGTGTCAAATGCTTTTGTTATGTCAAGGAATACTCCCAGACATTTGTTTCCTTTGTCTACTGCTTCCACGACAAATTGTGTAACCTCGGCTATAGCTTTGTTAGTTCCTTGTCCTTCCCAAAATCCATATTGGTTTGGTGATAAAATATTATGTATGTTTAGATACTCTGTTAATCTTTTTTTTGCCGCTTTTTCTGTTAATTTGGAAATATAGCTTAACAGGGAAATAGGTCTGTAATTGTTGACACTTTTTTATCTCCGTTTTTGAAGATAGGTACGACTAAAGACGTTTTTAGGTTGCTTGGAAAGATACCCGTACGAAAGCTTTGATTTATTAGCCAGCTTATAGGTGCCGCTAATTGCTTGTGAGCAGATCTAAATAATTCCGAACTTAGCCCGTCAATCCCGGGAGCTGAGTTGGGCTTTAGAGTACATATAATTTTGTTAATTTCCTCGGCGGTAGTAGGACGTAGATAAAAAGAAGCGGGGAAGTTGTTTGTCCGCGTTTGGATAGTTGGGGGGCCATTTGTCGTGATGTTAAAATTTTCAGATATCAATTTGCATCCTACGTTCGACATAAACTCATTTACATAGTTTGCCATAGCATAGTAATACGGCTCTTGTTGAAGAGTCATTACACCCCTTTCAGTACACAGGTCGCTGATATCATACTTTGGTGAACATATGTCCGTCGCACTTTTATTAAGATTTATTAAGAGCTTCCAAGCAAAGCAAAACGAAAAAAAAACACTGTAAAATAATATATCCCTACAAATCGATACCTCCTACGTATAGTATTGTAACTATTAAAAATGGTATTTCTGTTTTTTTTTTCATAAATCGCATTTATTTATGGTATACTTAAAACTAATTTAACGAAATTCCGGTTTCAAATTAAATGGTACTTATAGTGCGGAATTTCGGAATTTTGTTTAATTACTTTTAAGTATACCATAAATGAATGCGATTTATAAAAAAAAAAACAGAAATACCATTTTGAATAGTTACAATACTATACGTAGGAGGTGTCGAAATATTGCTGTATTGAAAAAAGTAGTAAATGTCTAGCAGTGTCTAGGAAAGGTTTTCGATACGGTTTCGTGAAAAAGCATTCGGGATGGCATCAAGTCTAGCGTCTATCAGCGTCTATAGCGTCTCAGATTATAAGCCATCATCAACTGTCACCTAGACACAGACAAGATATGTGTAGTGGGATGGTAAAATCCAAGTAAACATTATTTATTTATTTATTTTATTGGAATTATCAAATTAACCATTTACATTAAGTATAATATTAAAACAAATGGCAAAAACTTTCCTCTTTCATTCACTGGCTAGTGCTGCCCAACTGGGATATACCCGTTTCCAGGGCAAGCAATTTATATTTTTACATTTAAAACAAGGGTCGATGGTAAAATAATGTAAAATGTATATATAATAATGATAAATATGTATAATAATAAAAATTTAATAAAAATTACAATATTATATAGGAAATAGAAATACTAAATATATTAGAATACACATATACACATACATACATATAAACACAATATATGTTTAAGTCAACATCAACTTATTCTACTACATCGAATTCTACTACATTATATTTTACTAATTTGGTTGTAGTTTGGATACATGAATGAAATAAAAATTGTAAAGCCTGACTGTTACGTTATCTAATGGCTTGGGCCTGGTGATCTGTTTGTTAGCTTGGGTCGGCTCAACTCATGGTTCAGCTGCCATCCGGTAATCTCCTCGAAGGACGGCTAACCTGGAAAGGATTCTGTTAACCCTGCCTACGGCTGTAAGCCCAATCGTGGACAAGTGAGATCAGTTAGTTGTTCTAGTCTGGAGAAACGAATGAACGTTTCTCCAGATTAGAACAGATTTTTGGCCAACACCACCCAAGCTGTACGAAACCATTAGGAAACTGTCCACAGTATGAATGTTTTCTATGATTTACAAAAATCTGAAAAATGTTTCGTTTTAGGGAACGGTTGGCAACGCCGTTGAGTTTCAAAAGCCGCCAGTCCGCTGTGGGCCGCCGGCGCGTCCGTACCGCTGCGCTGTTGCCGCGTCGCCGCGTCTCTCGATCCGCCGACCCATCCGTAACAAAACTTTCAAACAATAACAAAAACTTGTTAAATTTCACTACAATTTAACGCTTGTACATCGCGAATGTAGTTTCAGCTTGTGTTCACACATACGGCGCGTGTTTTAACGGTTTTTCGGCGTGCCGAGCAGTGAAATTCGTCGAGTGAAGTGCATGGAGCATTCTTTGGTGTTTGTGTGTGTGTGTGTGATGCTTTTGGATCGCATGGATGTTCCCGCTGGGACTTTTTGACGCTTTCGGATGAGGGTGAGTGAATATTTCGATGTTTTCTAATTTGACAGACCAGAATTTATATATTATAGAACCTTTATTCATTTATAAAAAAAAAACAACTAGATTCGATCATTGCTATGCTAAATCTGATAGAAAATAGCCTCGGACACGCAATATTTCGAGACAAAAAAAGGAAATTTACACACCATGTGCGGAGAATTGTTTTTTTAGTTCTTTTAGTAAAAAATCTTAACAGCCTACCAGAATGTAGGTGTGCGACGCTTCTTTAAATGCGTATATCTCGCTTATTTATTGAGACCGAATAAAGATTATTGCATTGTCGGAATCAGCGTAGTGAATATAGTCGGGGACGTTAACACATCACAATGTAGAATATTTTTCTATTACACATATCAGTGCTGACAGATCATTTCAAATATTTCGATTTTCGTTCTCATACTTTCCATCGTTCGGATTTTGAATTCCGAACGTCCCTAATCCTAGCTGTCAAAATTAATCCGCCATTTTGTTTACGAATTTGACGCTTCACTGTTTTGATATCACCGTTAATTTAGTTAGGAATTTATATATTTTAGTAAACTCTTCTACATTGAAGATGTTTTAATGTCAACCTCTTCTACACTGAAGATGTTTTAATGTAAAAATATTTGCTCTTTCTCTATAATGCAGCTTATATAACTGCCATACATTTTACAGCCAAATAAGTGTTCTTGATGGATTTAAAAAAAACAACTTAAGTAACAACCTACCGCCATATAGGTGTATGTATATATTTTTCAATAAAACTAAGCCTACCGAAATGTAGGTATTTGTTTCACGCTTCTTTTTTAAAAATGCCTATATCGCATATTTATTGAGGCCGAACAAAGATTATTGCAGTTCGGAATCAACACGGTTGTAATAGTTGGTTACGTTAGAACATCAACAATGTGAAATAGGTTCCTATTATATACATTAATACCGACAGAAGATTTCAAATATTTCGATTTGACGTTCTCATACTTTCCATTGGGAGCGTCGTTCGGATTTTGAATTTGGAACGCTCCTTATTACACCTGTCAATATTAACCCGGCATTTTTAGTTTACGACTTTGATGCTTCATTGATTTGACATCTTAATTTATTTTTTTTAAATTTATTTTATTTATTTATTTATGAAAGCACATTTTCACGGCAGTACATTGTACGTTTAACATTAGAGGCTTAAATATAAATAATAGCAAAATAGAAAGCACCGCAGATCACAATTTCTTGAAATCAACGCCGCCTAACTAGGCCTAGGCCCATACTAAGGCAAGCGTACCAAGTAGATAGTGGCTTGTGCATACTTTAGAATACTTAATTTAAAAATATGCTAGGTATCAAAAACTATTAAAGATTAACTAATAATAATAAACATTGTAATTTAGGTGTAATGTGATGTAACTGTAGTGTGCTGGAAAAATAACATTTAATAAATGGTGAAATAATCAAATTGAATAAAAATAATATAATGTCGTAAAAAATACAAAAAAAATATAAATAATAATAATAATGAATTGAAATAAATGGAAAAATGATATCGCAATGAATAGTTATAAAATCAAATTTAAATAGTCCGAGGATACAATTGTATATAAAATGTCCATGTTACTAGTTAAATCTCTAGTATTACATGATTAAATTTCCTATAGTATATTTTACATGATTTATTCGTACATACAAAATGTAGAACCCTGGAAATTTACTAAAGGTGCGGCTTCGGCGGGATTTTATCACCTCACTAGGCAGAGCCTGTATTGAGGTGATATTTAGTACTGCGTTCATCTGTCGGGTGTATAGGTAATTTCTGTAATCTTGGGAAATCCTACAAGTGTATATTGTATAACTATTGTAGTATATATATTACACAAGAAAAATATATATTAAATTAAATGAGATATAATATATATGGGATATATATGAATACATTTATGAAGCTAATGAGATAATAATAACAATAATAAGAGTAATATAAATCATCTGTGCACCTATTTAATAACGTTAGTAACTAACGACTCATAGTGCTCCCTCGTCGAGTGTAACAACCATAATGTTACCAGTCTTTTGTAGTGAGCGTCATTTTGAATGATTGTAGCTTGGCCTAATTGCGTGGTAAATATGTTATGGAGTTTTACGCTAGGTAAATATAGTGTCTTTGTCCAAAGGTCGTTCTCATTTTTGGTTGTACATGTCTGTCTTTATGTCTTGTGTCGTGTCTATGGGCGTTTCTGGTCGGCTTGCCGTTGTCCCGTTGGAGTTCTTTCCTGAAGCATATCAAGACCTGCCGTACGTATAACTGTCTTGCATCCAACACCAATTCAGTTTAGAATTTAAGTAGTTTAGTAAACTCTTCTACATTGAAGATGTTTTAATTGAATTAAAGATGCTTTAATTGAATTGAATAGTGATTTCTATTCCTATTCTTTCTGTGTACACGGTGCAAGACTTTGAAACGATCTACCGGCAAATATACGAAACTCCCCTTCTTTACCATCATTTAAGACTCACCCTAAGGATTATTACCTCTCTAAGAAGTAACAGTTCTTCCCTTTCTCTCCTCTTCCTCTTCCAATTTCGTCTCCTCGGGCATTCCTAGTTTTAAAAACCTCTACTGGTCTGTATGTTACGTCATAATCTTTATTTCCACAATGCGCGCATGTACCTCTGTGTTTAGGTTAGTTGTAAGACATTGCCATGTGGCAATAAGCTCGCCTTTTTGAATCGTAATTAAGTACATATATTGAGTTGTCAACCACAACGGGCGAACCCGTCACCGCAGGACGTTTTAACGATTGTTCGTTCTATCGACCGTGCAGTGAGCGTAGAAGACTTGGGACATAACAATCCACCGTCAAGCTACGCCACAACCCGTTAGAGTCCAACGCCTTACCGCGAGTAGCCAGGTATGTTACCTGGCGGGCGGCACTCGCGCCCTAACTACCAATTTTGACCAGATTTCTCCGGTCTCTCGATTGGTTCCGAGTTCGAGGTCGCTTGCGCGGTCCTCTCCCTTACGAAGCGGTGAAACGGAGTGAACCGAATCTATCGCGGACCAAGGCGTCCTTTGCCCGACTCTGAACCGGGATCGGATGGCCAATGGTCATTTCAAGAGCAGTCGCCGTAAGGTAGACAACTACCCCCGCTCTATAGGAAACAATACAGTTCCCAGACTCCCCCGATCGTTAGTCGGAGAGCACAACCGATTGGCTTGCGCCGCTCGGTGCGCAGACCGTCCAGGAGCGCCAGAGGATTGATTCCCAGGGGAGACTGGTTGACCCAGTGTCCTACCCAGGCTCCGCACCCCATGCGTGGAGGCCATCGGATGGGTGTTGACCCGTGAGTGTGACCGACCCTGAAACAGAATGGGTCTTCGTGGCCAACTCAGCAAGGGCCCATTAGCTCCCGTAATTAAGTACAAATAAAGAGTATATTATTATTATTATTAACACGAGCTTGAACCATACTGACATTTTTCATCACGACAAGTAGGTTCTATGTTAAGGCGCCATGATACCTGGGAACGACCATATCTGAGGAATTTTAGTTGTATAAGTTTTTTGAAAGATATAAGCATTAATTTTAAAAAGTTTCTAAGCGAATCCCTCGATAATGAACCAATTTAAAATTTGGACTTTAAAAAGTTGCACATAGCCTTAGACATTAAGGCTTTAAACTGACTTCGAAAACTTTCAGGCGCGTTTACTCCTGCAATAAAAGCGGTGAGTGTGTTTTATTATAATTTCAATTTATTGACTGGTTAATTGTCTAATCCACGTTTTTCATTTAGGCCCTAAATTAATTACAATTAATTAAAACGTAAGAGCGCTCTGAGAGTTACGCTAATTATGCTTTGCCATTAACACCCTTATACCACCACTGCGTAAAGATAGTTATTATGTGCTAGCGCTGCGATTGACTGTTTAGTATGCTTCTGGTTCCCGGCGCTAGCGGACGTGGAATCTGCGCTTGACGCTTCGTCAACGCTGGATTTTTATTGGTCCAAACCCTACGAAATTGACTCCGCCTATTTTTTCGCGTGTCCGCCCATTTCGGATATTTTTCTGAGGTCTCATGTCGTCTTAAGGAGGTACGTGAAAGCTGTGCTCTACAGACACCCTACAGAACGCACACACGCACGCACACATACAAACACACGCGCACACACACTCGCATTCGAACATAGCGTAAAGTCAACTATCTAAATTTTTAAAAAATGTTTTTTTAAAATTGCTCTTTCAATAATATTACGTTATATTAAGTCACTGAGCATACCATGTTGAACAGCTGACCTAAGCATATTAAATACGTCAGGAAATAGAACGGGAATGAAATCATGAGACCACATAGTTCAAGCAACATAATTCAGTATTTCCCCTCCATATACTGTTGATAAACTCGAGCATACTTAGGAATATATAGTTTGTAGTCACACAGCGTACCTATGTACTTTATCGTTTCGGATATTATCGACCGTTTTCGTTTAAATTTTAGTAAAAGTTTTTAAAAATACAATACCTGAATGTGCTAGGTGTTCTAGCGGATATCAGGTAATTATCCATATTTAATAAAATATTACTCAGAAAGGCTCATAATTGAGATCAGTCGATATATTTATTTATTTATTTTTATTGGAATTATCAAATTAACCATTTACAATAATTATAATATTAAAACAAATGGCAAAAACTTTCCTTTTTCATTCACTGGCTAGTGCTGCCCAACTGGGATATATCCGTTTCAGGGCAAGCAATTTATATTTTTACATTTAAAACGAGAGTCGATGAACCAACCAAACACAATAATAATAATAATAATAAAAAAAATTATATAATAATAATAAATATATGTAATAATACAATTTTAATAAAAATTACAATATTATATAGGAAATAGTAATACATGTTCTACATACATATATCTTTCCATTGATATAAGATTTACGGCTATTGGAAAAGTGAGCCCGAAATGCCCATTCTCTTTTCTCCGATCTCTCAAAACGTCTCAAACGTATATTATTTTTTAATGGTTTGTTTTCACAAGTCGACTACTTATGTGTTCAGTTAGTATAGGAGGAAAACAAGATTTTAACCATACCACTCGTGTGAAAGGGATACCTTACGCATAGGTACATTTACTGCGTTCACGCCATGTGAACATTTTCCTGTTTTAATAGTTTAATACGGAGAATTAAAGCGAATTACGTGCCTATCTCTACGCAGAACGCAACCGACCTGGATGTTCTCTTGGAAGCTTGAATTCCAGCGTGTGAAACATTATTTCATATCGTGCACAACAACAAATACCTACTCCAAGATGTAATGTCATGTGATGAGCTATGAAATTGAACCAGATATGCCATAACTTCTGAGAAAATAAGGCACAGCAAGAGGATTAGCGACATTGTATCTGAATAGTGCTGGGTATTTTTACTACCTGAATACCCGCATAAATACTATGATAAAACAAGGTATATTTTTCTGAAAAAAATCCAAAATGTTTTTTTGTGGTAAAATATAAAAAGGATTAAATAAAAGTATTTTTTTTTTGTAATATTCTAAATGTCTGAAATAATGCATATATCCGAGCTTTATTTCGATAACAGCTAAGTTTAAAAAGCCGAGATTTAGTAATAATTTCATAAATTTTTAATATTATGAAAAAAAATACTTTATCCTTACCTTTTTTCATTCTATCAATTAACACTTCTATTTTTAACAGACTACTAAAAAAAGGAGGAGGTTATCAATTCGGTTGTATCTTTTTTTAAATGTTTGTTGTTTAAATTTATCAGCCGATTTTGAAAATTGATTTTTTATTTGATTTTTTATTCATCACTATTGACAATAACCTAAAATGGTATGACCATGTTGACATCACAGCGTCAAGAATGAGAAAACTAATGTATGTCTTTAAAAATATTCGAAACGTCTTTGAAATCAATGTCTTGAGGACGATATATTACGCGTTAGCTCAATCTCTGCTAATATACGGACAACTAGGCTGGGGTGGTATGGCCAAAACAAATCTGGATCCTCTGATAAAGGCCCAAAAGGCCTTGATTAGGGTTATAGCCAGGAAGCCATATCGCTACTCCAGTGACCAGCTCTACAGGGATTTTATGGTGTTGGATGCAAGACAGCTATACGTACGGCAGGTCTTGATATGCTACAGGAAAGAACTCCAACGGGACAACAGCAAGCCGACCAGTAACGCCCATAGACACGACACTAGACATAAAGACAGACATATACAACCAAAAATGAGAACGACCTTTGGACAAAGACACTATATTTACCTAGCGAAAAAACTCCATAACATATTTACCACGCAATTAGGCCAAGCTACAATCATTCAAAATGACGCTCACTACAAAAGGCTGGTAACATTATGGTTGTTACACTCGACGAGGGAGCACTGTGAGTCGTTAGTAACTAACGTTATTAAATAGGTGCACAGATGACTTATATTACTTATTATTGTTATTATTATCTCATTAGCCTCATAACTGTATTCATATATCTCCCATATATATTATATCTCATTTAATTTAATAAATATTTTTTGTGTTATACAATATACACTTGTAGGATTTCCCAAGATTACATAAATTACCTATACACCCGGCAGATGAACGCAGTACTAAATATCACCTCAATACAGGCTCTGCCTAGTGAGGTGATAAAATCCCGCCGAAGCCGCACCTTTAGTAAATTTCCAGGGTTCACATTTTGTATGTACGACTAAATCATGTAAAATATACTATAGGAAATTAATTCATGTAATACTAGGGATAAATAAAATAAATAAAAATAAATAAATAAATAAATTTCAAAGGATGTACTTCCGGTTTGGTACCATTTTTAACACGCTTTTATTAGGTCGACCTGTATGTAACTATGTAATGGAATCTAAGGTAACTAATTTAACCATCTTCCAAGGATCGTAGCGTCATGAAAACTGGCAGCTGTATGTAGTTCTGATGACAATACAATAATATGGTACTGTCGAACTGATCCGATGATGGAGTCGGAAGATATGAACTGGAACTTCATGATGGAACATCGTATCATAGCTGTGTTTGGACTTGTTAGAAAAGTCTTGGAATGAACTTTGACCACTATTAGGTTTCAAGGTCTGATGATGAAGCCGGAAGATAGGCACTGGCATTCCATGATGGAATATCGTATCATAGTCGTGTTTGGACTTGTGAGAAAGGTCTTGTAATGAAATTTGACCACGATTAAGTTTCAAGGTCTGATGATGAAGCCGGTTTTTTTGGTTTTTACGTGCATTTATAAAAGCGTGTTTTTAGTGTTTTTTTTTAAACTTTTAATTTATTCTGATGGTAGGTTTCATGTAGAATTGCGGAACTCCTCAAATATTATCATATGAAGTTGAAAATTTACATGTTGGTTCAGTTCCGATGACAATGCATTTTTTATGGTAAGCATGACCTGATTCTTCACCCAGGGTTGGCTCCCGACTAAGGGACTCCTCAACGGTCCACAGCACAGACACGCAATTTTGTATATGTATTTAATTGCGACAGCCCGTTCTAAGTTTCACCAAGACAGGACTGCGGAACCCAGGGTTGGCTTCCAATGAGGGAACTCCTCAACGGTCAACAGCACAGACGCCAAATGTTGTATACACATTCAATTTTGATAGCCCGTTCTAAGTATCAACATGGCATGGCTGCTGCACTTATTAAAAAATGGAGTCGGTTTTGTTTGTTAAAATTTTGTCCATTATATTTTTTTATATAATATTTAAATATTATTTATTTGACTGATTTTTAAGTCAAAAGTATGGTTTATTGGAGTTTGAAAAATGTGAACATCTTACTTATTGTGACGTATAAATAAGGAAAATAAAAGTTTTTGAAACACGTGAACAACTTACACTAAAGAAGAAGATGTGAATTAAGTTTTGTGCTGAATGTTTTTTGTGATATCTAATTAGTTGTCCGTGTACTAGTCTAATTAGTTGTAGTGCACGAAATCAACCCCAAGCATATTCGAAGAAGAAAGTTTAGCTTAAGGTCCATTTACATATTAAAAAATTCGAAGCAAAAAGGTTAAAACAATCCGAAATATTAATTATGTTGTCAATTATCGCATACAACGTAATTTTACCTCTTGCATTTTTACCTAAAAAATAAAAATGTTTACATTTCATCACAAAAGCGTTAAGCGTGCAATTTTAAAGTCTGGGTTCTTATTTTTTTTGATTTGTTGTGTGGGGCTTTTTTAAGGTCTTTATGAGCCTTTTAACACTGCGACTATTGCTGATCTATTGTGTTCGCCCCCTACTATAGTTCTGCGCTAAGCCTCGTGTCATTTAAGAACCGCAACAGGCTTTTGGCGCCAGATTGGATTGGATGTATCTTTTGCGCATCGGCGGGCCACACTCGCACATAAGGCGCAAGGGAGTTTCCTCTGTCTCTTGGCAGAACCTGCACATTTTCGTATCCCGAAGCTTAAGGTTGTACATGTTTCTTGCGGTGTCGACTACAACGGGCGAGCCCGTCACCACAAGACGTTTTAACGATTAGTCGTTCTGTCGCCCTGCAGTGAGCGTAGAAGACTTTGGACATTACAAATCCGACGTCTAGCTACGCCACAACCCGCAAGAGACCAACGCCTTTACCGCGAGATAGCCAGTAATGTTACCTGGCGGGCCGACACTCGCCCCTTGCTTCCAATTGTGACCAGATTTCTCCGGTCTCTCGATTGGTTCCGAGTTCGAGGTCGCTTGCGCGGTCCTCTCCCTTACGAAGCGGTGAAACGGTGTACACCGAATCTGTCGCGGACCAAGGCGTCCTTTGCCCGACTCTGAACCGGGATCGGATGGCCAATGGTCATTTCAAGAGCAGTCGCCGTAAGGTAGGCAACCACCCCCGCTCTATAGGAAACAATACAGTTCCCAGACTCCCCCGACTGTTAGTCGGAGAGCACAATCGATTGGCTTGCGCCGCTCGGTGCGCAGACCGTCCAGGAGCGCCAGAGGTTTGATTCCCAGGGGAGACTGGTTGACCCAGTGTCCTACCCAGGTTCGCACCCCATGCGTGGAGGCCATCGGATGGGTGTTGACCCGTGAGTGTGACCGACCCTGAACACATGGGTCATCGTGGCCACCTCATCATGGGCCCGTTAGCTCCCCCTGACTGGTTACAGGATCGAGGTCGCTTGCGCGATTCTCCCCCTTGCGTAGCGGTGATGCGGTGTCTACCGAATCTATCGATGACCACGGCATCCTTTGCCGGGTGTTACCTGGTATCGGGTAGCCGATCGGTCGTTTTAAGAGCAGTTTCCGGAAGGTTAACAACTACCCCGGCTCTATAGGAGACAGTACTGTTTCTGTTGTGAAGAATCGTAAACCCAGCTTTTGTAAAGTATTTGAAGACGGTAAGTGGAAAAAGCAACTTAGAATGCTTTTAAAAATGTACTTTATTAATTCAAAGTAATTACAAAATCTCAAACTCTTTGTTTTATTTCATAAATACCAATCTTCAGACCGCAGTGGCTGTAAAAACAGTATTAATGGAAAAAAATATATTTAGGAATGCATTTAAAAATGCACATTGAATGTGCAGGGTTAGACCAAAAAATTGCGATGCGGTGACTAAAGTTTATTACGTAATCAGGACGAGCACCCCCTTCCCCCTCCCACGTAATCAAGCGTAAGCCTCAGTTCCAACCTCCCTTCCCCTCGGTGATTACATAAAATATGTGGACGGCCCCATATCCCGGCATTTATTCTGGGGATGGTTGGGTACAACTCACTAAGCGTAACAAGAGATTGGCGGTTAATCTGCCACATATATAAACTCCTTAGGGGGTTCGTTGATAATCCGACCATCCTTAGAAGAAACGGTCTGTTTGTACCCCCGCCAATTGCAACCGTGCTAGGACTCACGTATTGTTCGCGTTACCGCGAGCTAGAAACATCGTTCAACACTGCTTTACGGTGCGGACGCTTCGTACCCTAAATGTTCTATGTTCAACTGAGCCAGAATTGAATATTTAGACGGTGAACTTAGCACAGCTGCAAAGTACGGTAATGGCATTTCTTAGCAATAAATAAAATACAAACGGAGCTGCCATGGAATTCACCGACCGAAGTCGGGCCCATCATATAGTGTTATTACACTTCTGGGGGGTGAGCAGTGGATTCCGGACTAACGACCGGCTGTGGTAGGTTTAGGACAGCTGTCTTGCCACATGTGAGCGTTCACCTTACCACCCATTCACTCCCCCTTCGAAACCATAGAATTTGAGATGCGGAAATCGCGGTTTTAGATAATTTTGCTAAGGAGTTGATTATTTTCCTGGAGAGACCAAGATTTTTAAATAGGTGAAACAGAGATTTAGCTGGCAGGCCACGAGTGCCAACTTCCACCGCGTGAAGGTGAACAGTGAAGCCGTTCCTTGGTATTTATTTAATTTGTACTCGTGGTCTTTTGGGATATTTGATTCACATGGAACAGTTAATTCTACGATACGGGCCATCTTCCGAGATAGAGAATAAAGAGTTATATCTGGACGCAGGGCTGTGCATCCGAGACTTTCAGGGAATTTATACTGCTTAGACACCGAATCGACCTCCAGAATCCAATCTGAAGCTTTCTCGATTATTGAGAAAGGTTTTGCAGTGAAATGTTTTTTGCCTTTAGAGCCAACCCTCGCAAACTGTATTGGGGGTTTGGAGGATACTGTCAAATCCTTGTTGGCACGAGCCACTGAGAGGCTAATTACCTCGTGAATAACAGCAAGGACTTTGTCGTGGCGGTAAGTGTACCGTCCTTGATCTAAGGCCACCTTGCAGCCAGCTAGAATATGCCTGGCTGTGCAAGGGGTATTGCTACAAAGGGGGCATGAACTATCCTCGGCAAAGCTCCAACGAGCGAGGTTACTGTGGTCTCGAAGCGTATGCTGAAAGGCATTTAAATAAAATTTCAGCATCTCTGGCGTCCAGTCATAGAATATTACTTTCCAGTGCATTGCAGGAGGAATGCAAGTAGTTAGATGAATATGTAGTATGTAGTATTAAAATTATTAAAAAGTAGTAACTAGTATAATAAGACAGGTTAGATAAACATTAGATATATGTAAGTATAATCGTTTAATATTAAGCTCTAACGTATTTCTCTGTCTCGTTTGCTATAGTGTAGAATAATGATCTAGTAGTAGTAGTAGTAGTAGTATATAAATAAATAAATATCATATAAATAGTAGTATATAAATAATATAAATAAATAAATAAATATTACTTACAAAAATCGTTCCGTAAGTCCTTGGCTACTCGCTGGGAAAGTCTTAGAGTGAAACAACCGATTGTTTTTCACTTCTTGAGATAATTATTTTCGCATGTTTATAAGCTCACACGTACCAACACAAGTGTCTCCGTGGTAGTAGGCTTGGAAGGGCGTGCTTCCCCGTAAGATGGGGCGCAATTATTCGGGATCACCCTCCGCATTCTCGGGCGTTTAATAACTCTCACTAGGCTCCTGTAGTTTAACAAGTTATGTTTGAACATCCTAACCTTACCTCTGGATTCTGTATAATAATACTGTTTGCTTAATGTACGCACCACAACTGTTTCGGAGACGCATTTTCGTACCGGGACGGTGTGGCATAATGTTAAATAGGTGTACACAAGAGTACTTAACGTTTAGCACGATCCCCTGTACCTTGGCCAAATGTTACATAACGTACGGACAGGTATATCTATACTAATATTATAAAGAGGTAAAGTTTGTGAGGTTGTAGGAAGTACTCTCTGGATCTACTAAACCGATTTTGAAAATTCTTTTACCAATAGGAAGCCACGTTATTTGTGAGTGTCTTAGGGCTATATATTAATCCGAAAAATGAAAAGACTTTTTCGTGGTAGTTGAATTTGCAAAGTATGTCGGAGAAAAAACGGTCGAATAAAAACGTTTCTTACGAACGCTGCTTTAACGATGAGAGATATATGATTGAGTTGTAGGGAAAAGTTGTAGAGCTTGGTAATAACCTAACGGGCCCATGATGAGTTGGCCACGATGACCCATGTGTTCAGGGTCGGTCACACTCACGGGTCAACACCCATCCGACGGCCTCCCCGCATGGGGTGCGAATCCTGGGTAGGACACTGGGTCAACCAGTCTCCCCTGGGAATCAAACCTCTGGCGCCCCTGGACGGTCTGCACACCGTGCGGCGCAAGCCAATCGATTGTGCTCTCCGAATAACAGTCAGGGGAGTCTGGGAACTGTATTGTTTCCTATAGAGCGGGGGTGGTTGCGTACGTTATGGCGACTGCTTTTGAATTGACCATTGGCCATCCGATCCCGGGTAAGAGGCGGGCAAAGGACGCCTTGGTCCGCGATAGATTCGGTGCACTCCGTTTCACCGCTTCATAAGGGAGAGGACCGCGCAAGCGACCTCGAACTCGGAACCAATCGAGAGACCGGAGAAATCTGGTCACAATTGGAAGTGAGGGCGCGAGTATCTCGAACCCGCCGGGTTTATTCCTGGCTAACTCGCGGTAAGGCGTTGGACTCTCACGGGTTGTGACGTAGCTGGACGTAGGATTGTACTGTCCTAAGTCTTCTACGTTCACTGCAGGGCGACAGAACGACTAATCGTTAAAACGTCCTGTGGTGACGCGCTCGCCCGTTGTAGTCGACACCGCAAGATGAGAGCTTGGTAATGCCTACAAAAAAGTCAGCGACAGCATATGTCTAAAATTTATATTTAAGTCACAAGAAAGTATTTTTTTATATTAAAAAAATAATTTAAATCGTTAGGTCATGTTTATTGGTCATATTATCAACAATTATGAATTCTTATCAATATAAGTAAATTTGTCGTCTCAAGTGTTTAAAACAAAATACTTTTCCCTTTTACTGCATATAATTTTCCTTTTACTGCATAAATAGTTAAAGAGATAATACGCTCAGAAATAAGACACTCACGAGAAGACACTCACAAATAACGGTAATATAGTCAAATTGGCATGCAAATACATGCATACATATACAGTAAAAATATAACCCTTCTTTTGGCAGTCAGGAAATAAATCATAGCACTCAGTACTAACCGAACCACACTCATAATTTCATCACAAGTAAAAAGTTTTACCGCCCAACGAAGTGGGTACGGGTCTGCTAGTTATAAGATATAGAGCGACAGCTACTTGTGGTTCCGCTATAATAGTCTTATCTAGTTATAAAATATTAAAACTGTTTTTTTTGACATGCGGCAGGTATCAACCACAACCTCACTCCAGGGAATTATAACGACATCAGGTCCTTCTGTCTCCCATGGAGTGAACTTAAAAGAATTAGCGGGCAACTAGAGCTGTTGACTACAACGGGCGAACCCGTCACCTCAGGAAGTTTTAACGATCTTAGATCGTTCTGTCTCCTGTGAGGTCAGCGCAGAAGACTTCGGACGAAACAGTCCACCGTCTAGTTACGCCACACGCCCGTAAGAAAACAACGCCTTACCGCGAATTACTACGGTCTCCCGACTGTTCGAGATCGGTTCGAGGTCGCTTGCGCGGTCCTCTCCCTTACGTAGCGGTGAAACGGTGTCTACCGAATCTATCGCGGACCACGGCATCCTTTGTTCGGCTGTTCACCCGGTATCGGATAGCCGATTGGTCGTTTCAAGAGCAGCTGCCGTAAGGTTAACAGCTATTCCCGTTCTATAGGAGACAGTACTGTTTCCAGACTCCCCCGACTGTCGGTCAGAATGCACAATCGATTGGCTGACGCCGCACGGTGCGCAAACCGTCCAAGAGCGCCAGAAGATTGACTCCTACGGGAAACTGACCCGCAGGCTTGAGTCCTGCCCGGGCTCGAACTTCATACGTGGAAGCCGCCGAATGGGTGTTGACCCCCGTGAGTTCGACCGACGCTGACCATATGGGTCTTAGTGGCCAACTGCAATAACTGGCCATTTTTTTTAAGATTATTAAATTCTTTACACGAACTAATGAAATCTAAAAAAAAAAAAATTACTAGTTAGACACAAAATTTTAGGGCGAAATTCGATTTTATTTTTTTAAATTCAAGGATTTAAAAGTTATTATTTTTATAATTTTTCAAGAAAATTCATCTAGAAAATACACATGTCAAAATGAATATCTTATTGTATGTACTTTTTTCTTTCAATAAAAAGTGGGTTCGCTATTACCGGCGCAAACAGACACCGTAATTTCTGCAGCTCGCTCTGTAGAAACATTTGCAATTCAATATCTCAAAAATAGTTTTTTTTAGTATTGCAAAAAATATATTTTTTTCAAATGTTAATCAAATACGTGAAAAACATGTTTTTTGCCTAAACCAGGTGAATAACGCGTATATTTATTTCGTCTTTTTTATAAGAAAACAATAAACCAAACGCTGTTTTTCGTTTGACTCAGGTTTGCGTAATGGACAAAGGTTGAACTAACCTTAAAAACATTTGAAAAGTGTGCTCTGCAGTGCCAGTTTGTAATACAGGCAGTGTTTTCGATTTATGAAAGTTTATCTCACGGTCTATTTGCCCCCTTGCGGCTTTTGGGGATAAGCAACGTTTAGCGGAGGCCAGCCATTAAAATGTTTTGTGGAAAAAAACGTATAAAAAACCGAGAACGTTGCCAAGCCCCCCATGTGGTGGGCTCGAGACACGTTGCCGGTTTCGTCGAAACGGCGTTGCCAGCGTCATAATAATAATAATAAAACTCTTTATTCTTAAGAAAAGGCGAGCTTATTGCCTGCAGGCAATATTTTAGAGCTGACCTATACTATTGTAAGAACATTATTTGCGAGTAGACTACATAACTTAACCTATATAAAGAGTATGGCAAATAAAATAAAGGAGGATAGAAAGAAATATATACTTTACTCTTTGTGGGCACAGATTTGCCACATCAAAATAATCTAACACCTATAAGGACGCTAAAGTTTTAAAAGGAGGGGAATGGAAAGGGAAAGGGAATTTATCTCGAGGATTTCAAATGCTCTCTGAGTCTGTTTTTAAAAGTTGTTATGCTTGGCGCGGTTCTCACATTTTTCGGCAAAGCATTCCAAAGACGGGCTCCATGCACGGTGAAAGAGAATGAGAAGAAGTCACTGCTGTGACTAGGGATAGAGAGTAGCAGGTTGTTTTTCGATCTCAGAGGGCGTCCATGAGCCGATAGTGCAGTAAATCTGCCGGTAAGAGAATTGGGAGCGACGCTATCCAAGATCTTGAAAAGCATACAGAGAACTCGCATGTCTCTTTTATCCCGGGTCGACAGCCAGTGAAGCTTCTCTCTGTACTCCGTGATGTGGTCAAATTTTCTGAGGCCATGGATATACCGAATGCAAACATTTTGGAGACGCTCAACTTTGGTGGATAACTCCTCTGTGAGGTCGGAAATGCGACATCTCCATAATCCATAACTTGTTTTTTTAAAATGTGTTTTTACTTATTCGCGCACAAATCGACTGACTTACTACTCCCACGACAACGAAATAGGTTTATGTTTATTGGCTTGCAACGCTACAGCCAGTTACCGCGATATCGGATCGCTTTTTTTAGTTTGCTTCGATCGTCCGTCCACAGTCCGCTGCCGAGCCGACAAGCGACGTTGGAAACTTCAGAAAGGCCCGTAGGGAAAGGTATACGTACAGACAGACGTGCATTTTACGTACAGATACATATTTGGGTGGTTTTTTGCTGGTCTCGCCCGGTCATCAGAGCGTCTATAGCACGTTTGCATTATTATATGGTATACGAGAGCTGACTCATAACGACGAAAGTTATAAGCCATCGTACAATGTTGTCTGTGTCGGGATGTTACGTACCTTAAACTGCCATCACTATGTACCAATTTTAATATAATTTTAGCGATAACCCTTTATAGCTTAAGAGCCCGTTCACATATTTTTTCCAGAAAGGCAAGAAAAGTGGATTTTTGGTGTTCTAATTCCAAGAAATAAAGAGATTTCTACAAACTTTAATTACTGAATTACCTGGACCATTTCTTGATGTTGACCATAGCGGCCTTTAATTTTAGATGTAACGAATATTATTTACTTATTCAGCCCATTTTCCGAAAGTCGTTATTCGTAAAACGCTCGGAAGGCAAACTTTGAGCTCTTAAATACAGTAATATCACTACAACGAAAACCGTATACTATTTTTTTTATGTCCGTCATGTATTCTTGATGTACACTACGGCTTTATTTTTTCGTTTTTTGACCACATATCCAAGGTATACATTACTTACAATTACACAAAATTAAAAAGAAATCTTCCTGTATCATTCTAATTTTCTCAGAAATAAAATAAGATTCTTATATAATACTTATACTACGTATATTAAAGTTCACTCTTTTAGCAATACGACATAATATAAATAATTGTCATTAGAAAGGAGAAAACACTGCAAAAAACAATTAGAAATTGTGTATATATTTGCTTGCGCAAGAGAAGAGCGCTCAGTGCCGCGGTTTTTCTCCCAGGGTTGAATAGTTATTTATTTATTTATTTATTTATTTATCCTATCTTTTATAGTTACATACAAAAAAAAATGCGTTCATTTTTTCAACTCATTTTAAAAGAATACCTACGCTATTTTGTAATACGGCTCTTAAAGATATATAATTGGTGTATCTTTTTATTTAAAATAAATTATATAAGGTATACGGTAACGTTCTAATATATTTGAAAAAGTATCCCAGGATGTTTCTGTGATTTTTTGAAAAGTAGTACATTGAAAGGTGGCAATGTGCGCAAGAAGGTACCGTCATTTACCTCACAGATATGTCATTAAATCAGTATCATGTGATGAGAAGATATAACATAGTTTCCCGAATGCTGCATATTCGAGTTGCATTCGTCGGAAGACTTCAGTAGATTTAAAATAGTTTAAGTGAATATTATCATCATTCAAAAATATACGAAACCCTGATACAGTTAATTAGATTCTGCTTTTCCTGGTCTAGCAGCAATATCGTCTATGTCTTATCCTGCTCAGAGATAGAGAAATCACGACCCTATCGTGATCGCCGCCGTGATCATCATATTAGAAACAAGCGTAGATAAGTCTTTCCAAGTACTCATTTTCTAGCTCTAGGAACTATAACGCACCATCAAAAGCCAATAGCCTTTAATTCATTCAAAACTGAAAATACAGTTAGATATGTCATAAAAATAAACGTTTAAAACACAAAAAATCAAAAATATTAATGAAACAAATAATTAAAAAAATCAATAGCCTAAAACTAATGCAACAAATAGTCACTGAAAACAATACTAATAATAACCAGTCAGAAACAAGTAAATATATATAAAAGAATAAAAAAAACCCGTCTGCCGTTACAGAAAAAGAGCTATTGTAGTTATAATTACGTTTTTTTAAATTAAATATTTGTGGTTTATGTATTTATCCATATAGATAGATGTATATTTCCGAAATGTACTCAATCATACCTTTCGTTCGACTTTAAACACGATGTATTTATGTTAATTTATTGATATTTGGAAATTTAGACAACTACATACTTGATCAAAATCCCATTGTGCTATCCAAGGAACAATTCTACTTTCCTCGCATGATCCGGGAAGCCATTGAAATAAGAAGAACCCCGAACTTCAATAGAGACGACGGTTACAAACTCTCTTCTACGTGGAACCTTCTTCTTAAAATGTTCCCGCCGCCGAACGCAAAATCGTAAAACAGGATACAGTGAGTGTTGTGTGCAAGACGGATTTTCAAAATTTCCGCGCTCCGAGCCCGGCCCCCCACCACCGTTATAACCTACGCAGTGGCGGCAGCGGTACGCGGCCTACCCGCAAACAACGGATTGACAGCTCTTCAGTCTACCCTGGACAACGGCGGCTGCTACGCCACCGAAACGTCGGGTGCTACAAATTTCACGCGGTAAATTCGTTTTCTATCCTATTTATAATGTCAAACAACCGCGATAGTCTTCGATTTTATATTACATACTTGATATTTAGACACTCGGGATGACATAACGATTCTAATAGTACGACAAACTTCTACATAGATTCAGTGATTTAGAAGTTATAGCGGAGTAAAGAAACAGAAAATATACATACATGAACCCTGAACACATTAAACTCCTTTTTGTTGGGCAGTCGTGTAAAAAGCTGTTTGCGCACGAAGCACTTCAAAGAAAATGGTGGCTTGTTTCTTCGTTATAAATAGTCATCTTGCAACAGTGCCTTTAGCGGAACGTTGTACGGTCAATTCCAAACGGTACACCACCATTTGTTTGCCAGAAGTGTTCGGAGAAATGAGGAAAACCAACTGCCGAAAACGAATCATTCTCCCCACGACAGAATGGCGGTGTCGACTACAACGGGCGAACCCGTCACCCCAACTTGGGTTGTCGACTACAGCGGGCGAGCCCGTCACCTCAGGATGTTTTAACGATTAGTCGTTCTATCTCCCTGGAGTGAGCGCAGAAGACTTGAGGACAAAACAGTCCACCATCTAGCTACGTCACAAGCCCGTAAGAGGCCAACGCCTTAACCGCGAGATAGCCAGGAGTGTTACCCGGCGGGCCTACACTCACGCCCTTACTTCCAATTGTGACCAGATTACTCCAGTCTCTCGATTGCTTACGAGTTCGAGGTCGCTTGCACGGTACTCTCCCTTACAAAGCGGTGAAACGGTGTATACCGAATCTATCGCGGACCACAGCATCCTTTGCCCGGCTGTTCACCCAGGATCGGGCAGTCGATGGTCGTTTCAAGAGCAGTCGCCGTAAGCTCCGCAACCACCCCCGCTCTATAGGAAACAGTACTGCTTCCAGACTCCCCCCGACTGTTAGTCAGAGTGCACAGTCGATTGGCCTACGCCGCACGGTGCGCAGAGCGCCAGAAGGTTGATTCCCAGGGGAAACTAACCATAAGGCCAGAGTCCTACCCAGGCTCGCACTTCATGCGTGGAGGCCGTCGGATGGGCGTTGACCCGTGAGTGTGACCAACTCTGAACAGAATGGGTCTTCGTGGCCAACTCAGCAAGGGCCCATTAACTCCCTAAACCCGTTACCCCAGGCTGGTATAACGATATAGATCATTCTTTCAGCCGTGGGATGAGCGTAGAAGACTTGGGGACAAGACAATCTACTGTCTAGTTCACCAGCAACCCGTTAGAGATCAGCAGGCAGCCTAACCCCCTAACTACCAGTTTTGGCAGGATATCTCCGTCTGGAATTAACCTTCAGGATACCTCCGTCCTCCCGACTGGTTACGGGTCCGAAGTCGCTTACGCAACCTATACCTATTGTATTACAGCGGTAATTCAGTTTGAATTTTTTGCTCACACACATACACACACACAGAAAGACAGACTTCAGTCTGGAAATGGTCCTAATCGTCTCGGGGGTGGTTAAAATGTATATATATCCGTCTTCTTATCGTTTTTTTAGACTTTTCACAATACTTCACCTCCTTGTCGGCTGGTATGCCGGTAAAAATATAAATTGCCAGGTCATCGTTTTTCGGCACCTGAAGAATCTGTTGAGCCTTTCTGAACGGATGTTTTGGAGTTCGGAGTGAAAAAAGTGTTTCGAAATTTCGATTCAAACGCATGCAAAAGTGAATCGATCTTCATGGAGAGTATTTCGAAAACCAATAAAATCATTTTCGATGATAAATATTTGTTTTTACTTGTCTGACACAATACTTAAGTACCTCGTATAGGATGCCGAGCACGCCATTGCCGTTATGTATATTATCTTAATACTTGAGTGTTAGTTGGGACTGTCTTTGATACAATATTGATTAATTGCCTAAGGGGCATACTTCGAGGAGAGCAGGCTGAGTCGAGTCTGAGTTAAGACGCCCTAGCGAGCGAGGGAGAGAGAACATTCAAATTAATTATTATAATTGATACTACTCAGAGAGGATGCCTTTTGTGTGTAGAGCTGCTTAACTTATCGTGATCGATAGTTTAGAGGGAAACAGGCACCCTTGACTGCTTTTTAACAATCAACACTTCAGGACCATTAGCGCCAAAATATCACACCACATAATCCGAATTTTATTTATTTTATTTTATTATCAAGCAAATATATTAAAAAGAATTATAACGACGACTGCCGTTATAGAAAGTGAACTATTGTATTTATAACTAGCTGACCCGTGCCCACTTCGTTGGGCGGTAAAACTTTTTACTTGTGATGAAATTATGAGTGTGGTTTGTTTAGTACCTACTGAGTGCTATGATTTATTTCCTGACTGCTAAAAGAAGGTTTATATTTTTGCTGCATATGTATGTATGTATTTGAATGCCAATTTGTCTATATTACCGTTATATGTGAGTGTATTCTTGTGAGTGTCTTATTTGTGAAAGTCTTATCTCTTTAACCATTTATGCAGTAAAAGGGAAATTATATGCAGTAAAAAAGAAAAATCTTTTGTTTTAAACACTTGAGACTATAAAGTTACTTATTTTGATAAGAATTCATAATTGTTGATAATAAACGTACCAGTAAACATACTGACGTTTTTGTAGGCATTATAAAGCTCTACAACTTTTCCCTAGAACTTAATCATATATCTCTCATCGTTAGGGCAGCGTTCGTTAGAAACGTTTTCGTTCGACCGTTTTTTCCGACTTACTCTGGAAATCCGACTACCACGAAAAAGTCTTTTCATTTTTCGAATTAATATATAGCCTATGACACTCACAAATAACGTGGCTTTCTATTGGTAAAAGAATTTTCAAAATCGGTTCAGTAGATCCAGAGATTACTTCCTACAACTTCACAAACTTTACCTCTTTATAATATTAGTATAGACAAGGTAGAGAGGACGAGTAAAGTAAAATATACTATATGGGCAGTAAAATTTCCTTTCTGTTAAAATCAAAAATATTTCTTTCATTACATAGTTATTAAATTGTATAAAAAATAGTTAAATAGTATAAACAAATAATTATATAAAATTTAACGCCCTCTATACTCATTTGTATGTACTCTTTCGAACTATATTTTTACATTAGTACCATTTATGGTCGCTTGATGTAATTTAGTGTTTATTAGTGTAAACAAAATTGATGAGAGCGATTTGACCCCCTTCCCATGTATTGAGCGATTTTTGCCCATAATCAATCATTATCCTGAAGGTCTAAGCTATTCAAAAATATATATTTCATTGAGGTACCCGATTTTCCGTTAGCTTCTGGAATCATTTGTAGTACTTTACTTGTAATAATTATTTTTATTACAGTTTTTTTAATGAACTATTAGTGATTTATGTATTTATCCATATAGATACATGCATATTTCCGGAATGTATTAAATCAGATCCTTCATTTGACACTATACACGATATATCTATGTTAATTTATTGATGTTTTTATAGCACAATAAAGTTATTCTATTCTATTCTATTCTTTATTTGGTCTTTTGGACATTTAGAGAACTACTTACTTAATATTTGGACAGTTAAGGTAGCATATGAAACTTAGGATAGCAACGATTCTAAAAATACCACACACTTCTAAATCGGTTCAACCGTTTAGTGGTATAGAGCGTATGGTGGAATAAAGAAACGGAAAACATACATAACTCCTTTTTTGTTTTGCAGTCGTGTAAAAAGAGAATATCAAAAAAAAAGAATCAAATGACGTGAAAACAAATGAATAACTGATTTCCAAGCAGAACATCACTAGCTTTAATTTGAAATGAATTTGAATTTGTAATTATAAAATGAACGCTAGATGTTCGAGTTCCAATTAGCTAGTATTGAGAATCTGCAATTTCTTAGGTAAAGGCCTAATAATGGGCCCGATTGCGTTCCTTCGTGAACTAAAATAGAGACAGAGCAATACGTTAGAACGGAATATGAAATGAATTATCGTCGATTTTCCCGCACCAAAACTAAACGTCGAACTTATAGACGCCCGAATAAGTTTGAACACATTTCGTGTGGTGTTAGATTTAGCGGCTTTATTTGCGATGGGTAGTTTTAATGAGGAAAAGTGACAACGGTTTATTTCACATTGCGCTCTGACGTACTGCTCTGTCTCGTTCACGTGAACTAATTTTCGATTTTAGTTCAAGAGAAACGCAATCGAGTCCAATGTGGCCTAATATTATTTCATATGTAAGACCTAACGGCCATGGACTGTAAGCTAAAAGATGCTGCGTTTGGTCTAATAAAATCATACATTTTTTTGGTTTCTTGCAAGGCCCCGAATATAAGTTTTTTTCGATCGCCATCTCCCTGTCCATGTACTGTAGCTTCATGAACGGTTCCGAAAGCCGAACAAAAGAGCGAGTGAACAATTTCAATAACAACCCGTCGGGGAATAGAGGCGGGGACCGAACTCGGAACGAAATACCTCGTAGCGCCTCAAAAAAAGCAGGTAGTCAACTGTGCCTTGTTTTTTTCTTCGTCTTCGTCTCCGCTAAGCCCCACGGCGATGGTATGGCGGCGGACCGACCGAAGCAAAAGTATTTATTGAAATGGAAGAGTCGGTCGAATCCGAGCGACGGACATCTGCGGCTTCGCAGTCGGCGAACCTATCTATATATACGAGTATATATAGAAATTCAGCCTGAATATGTTTGTGATAGCAAATTAGGGTGCTTGATTAGGGTTATAGCCAGGAAGCCATACCGCTACTCCAGTGACCATCTCTAAAGGGATTTTATGGTGTTGGATGCAAGACAGCTATACGTACGGCAGGTCTTGATATGCTACAGGAAAGAACTCCAACGGGACAACAGCAAGCCGACCAGTAACGCCCATAGACACGACACAAGACATAAAGACAGACATGTACAACCAAAAATGAGAACGACCTTTGGACAAAGACACTATATTTACCTAGCGAAAAAACTCCATAACATATTTACCACGCAATTAGGCCAAGCTACAATCATTCAAAATGACGCTCACTACAAAAGACGGGTAACATTATGGTTGTTACACTCGACGAGGGAGCACTGTGAGTCGTTAGTAACTAACGTTATTAAATAGGTGCACAGATGACTTATATTACTTATTATTGTTATTATTATCTCATTAACCTCTTAACTGTATTCATATATCTCCCATATATATTATATCTCATTTAATTTAATAAATATTTTTTGTTTAATATATATACCTATATACTATAATAGTTATACAATATACACTTGTAGGATTTCTCAAGATTAAATAAATTACCTATACACCCGGCAGATGAACGCAGTACTAAATATCACCTCAATACAGGCTCTGCCTAGTGAGGTGATAAAATCCCGCCGAAGCCGCACCTTTAGTAAATTTCCAGGGTTCACATTTTGTATGTACGACTAAATCATGTAAAATATACTATAGACAATTTAATCATGTAATACTAGGGATAAATAAAATAAATAAATAAATAAATCTCTATTGTTAGGGCCATGCTAACGGGAAACTCAATGCCCATCATCGCGATAAATATTGCGTAAATTATTAACGCGTTAAATTGAGTGGCCTTTACTTAAACGGTCAACGTCAATGCCCATTCTTGGCAATACAGTTGGCGGTAATGCTCCTGCAATTTCAAGCAAGATGGGACGTTGACGCTACACTGTATTTCATGAGTGTATTTTTTATTATATGAATATATTTAATCCGAATGAAGAAAAAAAAGAACACAAAGAAAAAGAAGATGACGGGTGATACAAATGCACAAGAAACGTACAATCTAAGTCTATTTGGGTTTATTAACGCGTTAAATTGAGTGGCCTTTACTTAAACGGTCAACGTCAATGCCCATTCTTGGCAATACAGTTGGCGGTAATGCTCCTGAAATTTCAAGCAAGATGGGACGTTGACGCTACACTGTATTTCATGAGTGAATTTTTTATTATATGAATATATTTAATCCGAATGAAGAAAAAAAAGAACACAAAGAAAAAGAAGATGACGGGTGATACAAATGCACAAGAAACGTACTCTCTAAGTATATTTGGGTTTATTAATTTAAATTTTATTTTGTTTGCCCGCACACAAATTGCACTAAAAAGACGTTCAATAGCGTTTAACTAATGAGACAAGCATAAATAAATTAGGTTTACAGAATTTCGAGAAACACAATGACTTTCTCGTTAGTCCACTCCATATATTATCGAAGACAAATACGTGCGATCCCGTCGCGCTCACGGTGTCAAACGACAACCGTAGTGAGGCCGCTTCAACGTATTAATTCTTGCGTTAAATCTCTTTGATATACCGCCACCCAAGCTATCGCCTAACGTCAAACGGCAATGTTAAAGCCGTTGTAAAATTATCGCGATAAATCGTAGCTACACCAACGTTAAACGACCACCATCGCAATAATTAACGGCGTGTTCGTTAGTGTGGTCCCAGCATAAAAGTAGTCAAGCGATTGACATGGAATTTTGACACAACGTTGCATTCGAACACGCGCCTGTTTTTACATTAAAAAAATGGATAATACAATACAATCAACTACTCCTGTAGATAGGCATTCCTACTCTTGGATGCGTCATAAAATAAAATGCTAAAAATGGAATTATTAAAAACATAACTATCATGACAGCTGTCATGGCTGTACTACATACAAATAATCAAAATATACTAATGCGATTTAATAGTCAGGGAGAATAATATATTAAAATAGAAATGCAAATTCTGTGTAGAATAATCAAAGTAAAAATGTTTTATTGTCAATCCAGCAATATGCCTTCGTATTTTATTAAAAGTGAATAGATGTATAGTAAATTATATGAGAATTAGAATGTCAGCTATCATAATACCATTATTTATTTATTTATTTATTTATTTATTTAAGGAAAACCAACAGCCATGTAAAATATTAATTAACAATCAGAATACTAGATTTTATCTAGATAATCACAAAACATTTGTACATATTATATTTCATTTAATTTGGTTTATATACATAATTTATCTTAAGCATATTTATTATAATACCTAAAATTAAATGTAAATATATTTATATACATACTTAATTAATTTTATCTATTTTGTCTCTTCATTCATCTCACTTCCCATCTCGACTCCCCCATTCTCAAGCGGAAACAAAATAAAATATTATATTGCGTTCATTTTGTTACATACTATTCAGAATCATATCAATGGTTTTTTAAAACTTTTAAATAGGTACGTTAATAATGCATTGTATGTAGTTCTGTTTTTTGTTTAATTTTTATATTTTTCAAATAAGCCAGTTGGTAGGAATCCCTACTCTTGGTTTAGTCAAATTTTATTATGTGGTATTATACCTTAAGTGATGTAATATTTTTTTTAAATATCGACTATTTTTTTAAATTGTAAAACAATTACTATTTAAATTTATAATGACGATTAAAAATCTTTTTAAGGAATTGGAGCTGATAAAATATTGCAGATAGTCAAAATATAAAAACGAAGAGGCCGTTATAAAACAGTAAAATTAAAAATATTAAAAATATAAAATTGCTTCAATAACAATGTCGCAATAGAAATAGTCAATATTTTTTTATAATATAATCCATCTTAGATAATCAATGATTGTATTTAGTAATGTAAATAGTTAAAATTAGTAATTAAAAAAAATAAGGGAAGATTGTATTATAAATAATTATGGACGATAGGGAAATCAATACTCTCAAAGTCCTTAACAGAATACATTGGGTTCATAAAAAGCATATCCAGTTCTTAATAAGCAGTTTGGTTCCAGAATAAAATAATAACTTGATGACTCTAGAGGGGCAGGTGCATTGATCGGCAGGGCCGACGCTGTGCGCCGGTCGCCGACTTTATGAAAGTTCCCAAAGACCCCATAAAAATGCAATTGCATGATGGGGAGTTAAGGTATCCAGTTACTTAACTTAGCATGCGGTCTGCAGCGCACTGCGTGGCCAGCCAGCTCCCTGCCAGTGCCCGCCTATCGTGTTACGCAGGTATAAAATGCGGTTTGAACGCCCCATTCACTGTATCCCACGGCTGGCCAGACGGGAACCGACGGGTTTGCTTACGGAGTCTCGTACACGTCGCAAGAGATGGAACATGTTAGACGTCCATAAGTGAAGATATTAAAAGGAATAAAAAAACACGACCGCCCATTATAAAAAGTATACTTCTTTATCTACTATAATATTTTTTAAATTAAATACTTTTTTTTATGTATTTCTTAATCCATATAGATACATATATATTTTCAAAATGTAATCAATCAGACCATTCATTTGACACTAAACACGATATAATACTTAATTAACGATATAGGGTTTGACCAATAAAAATCCAGCGTCGACGAAGGCACCGATTTGACGTCCGCACGCACCGGCGACCGGGCGCATACTAAACTTTCGATCGCAGCGCTATCACAGAATAACTGTCTGTGCGCAGTGGTGTTATAAGGGTGTTAATGGTAAACCATATTTAGCGTTACTCTCAGAGGGCTCTCACGTTTTAATTAATTTAGAGCCTAAATAAAAAATGCGGCTAAGCACGACGCTAGATTAACCAGTCAATATAATAAAATTAAAATAAAACACTTTCACCGCGCCTGAAAGTTTTCGAAATCAGTTTAAAGTCTTATTGTCCAAGGCAATGAGCAACTTTTTGGAGTCCAAATTGTAAATTGGTTCCTTATTGAGGGATTTAATTAGAAACTGTTTTAAATGAATGCTTATATTTTTCAATAAATTCGTAAAACTAAAATTCTTCAGATCTGGTCGTTTGCAGGTATCATGTCACCTTAAGTACCCCTTTACTGACCCCTTAAGCGGTCAGGCGATAGCTCGGGGCGCAATGAGTGGGGCGCTTGATATGTTATTTTATATACCGAGCCACGCAACGCAAATACAGCACTTTAGCGATTTTAAACGAGCTGGGACGGTGAGAGGAGATTTTAACGCGAACGCCTGAGCTAAACCGATTATGCTTTCTGTACTTACTGCGAGAAAAAAGCAAAGGGAAGGTAATTCCACAACCCGCGTTGCCACAATCGTGCCACGGATAGTCCGGGCTTCGGTAAAGGTGTTTCGCTTCTTTAGAATTGACCTTTAGCTACTGAAGCGGTTTGTCTGGAACATAAATGACTAACGTATAGTTAGGCCACTAAGACCCTTGCGGTTAGGGTCGGTCAAAATCACGGGTCAACACCAATCCGGCAGCCTCCATGCAGAAGTGCGAGCCCGGTTAATACTCTGGTCTGCGGGCCAGTTTCCCTTAGGAGTCAACCTTCGGGCGCTCTTGGACGGTTTGCGCACCGTGCGGCGCCAGCCAAACGATTGTACATTCCGACTGATAGCCGGGGAGGCTGGAAACAGCATTGTTTCCTATAGAACCAGGGTAGTTGTTAACCTTACGGCAACTGCTCTTAAAACGACCGATCGGCTACCCGATACCGGGTGAACAGCCGGGCAAAGGATGCCGTGGTCCGCGATAGATTCGGTAGACACCGTATCGCCGTTACGTAAAGGAGAGGACCGCGCAATCGACCTCGAACCTGTAACCAGTCGGGAGACCGGGGTAATCTGGTTGCAACTGGAAGTAAGGACGTGAGTGTCGGCCCGCTGTGTGATTAACATTGTTATATCGCGGTAAGGCGTTGGCTTCTTACAGGTGAGTGGACTGTTTTCGTCTAAATTCTTCTACGCTCACCTCACTTCATGAGGTGACGGGTTAGCCCGTTGTAGTTGACAGCTAAGCGCAGAAGACTTTGGACAAAACAGTCCACCGTCAAGCTCCGCCACATGCCCGTAAGAGGCCAACGCCTTATTCGCGATAGCCAGCTATGTTACTGAGCGGGCCGACACTCGCGCCGTTATTTCCAGTTGCGACCAGATTACTCCGATCTCCCGACTGGTTACGAGTTCGAGGTCGCTTGCGCGACTCTCTCCCTTACGTAGTGCAGGACAAACGCAAACAGAGTTTACTGAGTCCGTCCAAAATAATTCGTCTCTTCGAGAAGGCTAATGAATGAGAGCTAATCAACAAGTTAGGTCGACCAACAAGACAAACTGGCCATCGTGTTCCAATCTACATTGAACCGTTCGAGCTCCTATAATATTGCCGCAGCCCTCTCTTAAATTAATTATGTATTACGAAACATCCGCTGTCCATTACGCTCTTTCCCACGTATGTGTTCCTGTATCAGACGCGCCGGGTTCTGTCATTATTCTATACAAATTACACCTTCTAAGTGTAATATTCCAGTTGTCTAATAGCCCACATATGACATTGCTGCCAAAGGAAAATGAAACGTTTTCCGAGTATTCAATTATCATGTTCTTTGACAGTTAAATTAATTATGTAAGGGCCTGGTTTGTTTAACGACAAGTCCTTCTACTAGATATAATCTATTTTCATCACTATCATCATCACCATCAGCCGGTAGACGTCCACTGTTAGATATATAGTCCGTGGGCCGTCACACGGACGCCCTATATTATCTATACTAATATTATAAAGAAGTAATGTATATAATAGGTTGCGAATCCTTGGATATGTTTTCAAAGAACTGAGGAATATTCTGGATTCCAAAACACTAAAAACTGTTTATTATGCGGATAGGCGTCGGATAGGTGTTGACCCGTGAGTGTGACCAACCCTGAACAGAATGGGTCTTCGTGGTCAACTCAGCAAGGGCCCATTAACTCCCCCAAAAAAAAAACAGTGTTATGCGGCTTGGCAGTGGCCAAGCCGTATAGAACTATCTTCAAGGAAGCCTTTCAACGCGACTCTTAATCAGACGAAGCCGCCGGCAAAACTAGTAATAATATAAGTCGCCGGCAATCATGCGATACGTGTTGTGCGGTTTTTAATACCGCTAACAGGCCCTCTAAAGAGGGTTATTAACGTGGTCTGTTTTCTCTTTATGACGTTAATATTAGCGTCGTTCGTACGCGCGATAAACAATCTAGCTTTAAAGGCACTCCGTACATAACCGATAGACATACCGGTGTCGATTTGCATTTGAATGCTTATTTAAAAGTATGTCGACAGGTATGGTTGCTTTAAGCACTTAGATTCATGTATGTGTATATATGTAAGTATGTATGTATGTTTGCATGTGTGTGTGTGTGTGTGTATATCTTATACATATAAAACAAAGTCGGGTTCGTTCGAACACTTATAACTCGAGAACGGATTACCGATTTTCATGGTTTTTTATTTGTCTCCGTCCCGAATAGCAGAATAACTGAATGGTAGAAGTAACAAAGGCACTAAGTGCCAAAAATTTCAATTTAAAACTAAGTATACAGATCGGTTTTATGTGCCATCGCCAATGCCTTATGAATGGCACTAAGAGCTTCTAGCTCAGTAAACATACTAAAAGACCAGTGGGAACTTCGCGCAAGTGTTAACTCCGCCGCCTAGTGACATACCGTATACGAAATTTTGCGCATTTCGTGAATTTACGTAATTTTGCAGACGTGAATTTAAGGTAAAAATACTGTATTTCTATAAGTTTTATTGCACAACATAAAAGATCATTTATATTATTGTCTAATGAGTGAGCTACTTTTTTGAAAATTATTATAGAATTTTGATTAATTGACCTTTTAAACCGGCGACTGTTTTTACTACTTTTATATAATATTACTGATAAAAAAAATATTTAACTTTGTCAAATTTTTTAGAAAATGGGCAAAGAAATGCTTTTGATTTTGGCCTTTTAGAACTCTCGTTCATAAAATAAAAACAACAGAAATAAACTTTAGTTCAATATCAGTCCATTTCCTCAAAAAAATGCAAAACATTAATTAAAATTAGCAATAAAGTCTTTTAAAACAATCTAATTCTCGCGTTATGATACTCGCCTATGATACGATTCACGCCTCAAGTCAGCTAGTCCCCGCCGAGCGCTTTCAAAGGGTGGACGTATCTCTTTGGCTCCGAAAATCCTACCTACCTATTGTTATATTATACCATTGATTATAGAGGTATCACGGCCCACATCGATTTCGTACACGGCCTCTTAAGTGCCAAGCGCGATAATTTTCAGTTTGTGCTAAAATGGTCGACGACGACGCACGCGCGTGCAGTGAGCTGGCAACAAACCGAAAAAGAAAACGATGTTGGAAGGATTATAAGAGTAATAAAGCGAGAAAAACTCATGGACAAGAGTACCAGACATCCTCACAAACAATCATTCCAGCTAAACAACCCAGAGCCGAGGTAATTGTGTTTTTGTAATTAGCACTTGTTTGTCGCCATTCCCTATGCGTGCGCGCTAGTGATGTGCAAGGTTAGATTAAAATAAATGTGTTAAAAGTTTTGATGTGTGTTTGTGCATGTGGGGTGTGCGCGGGTGAGACAGTGTGTGTATGTGTGTTTGTGCGTGTGTGTGCATGCGATTGAGTATGCGATTTGATATGATTTTCATCATTGCATTTTTTTTTATTTTGCGAGATCATTCAAGAACCTTCATCCGAGAAATATATTCTATGTGGGATATCTCTGAAATAAAACCTTTTCGAAACTTAATACCTACTTATTGTTAGAAGTTTAACTCAATCACAAATATCCCGAAGAATGAAAAGCATTGTATATCGTTTCATCGGTTATTTTCTTTCAGATCACCTGTAAATGTAAGAAACAGTGCAGTGAAATAAGCCATGAACAAAAACTTTCCCTCTTTCAAGACTTTCATATCATAGATACGGAGGAAAAACAAGGATCGTATATTATGGGCTTAATAAATATATTGCCTGTAAAAAGGAGAAGACACGGAAAGTACGAGGATCCGAAAGACAGTAAACGCCAGTGTACAATATCCTATAATATACCTGATGGTTCAGGAAACCTTAAAGAAATATGTCGCAAAACATTTGTGGAAATATTTGCGTTAAAACAAAAGAAACTCTACGGAATCATCCAGCGCGTAAAAAGTGGAGATTTAATTTACAAAGACAAACGAGGAAATAAGAATAAAAACCGAAAATTTAGTCCAGAACATGTAGAAGAAATAAAAAATCATGTGGCTCTTTTCCCCCGTCAAGAATCCCACTACGGTAGAGCGCATTCTCGAAAAGAATACCTCAGTCCTGATTTAAACATTAATCGGCTCTATAAATCGTTTAAGGAATTACACCCAAACACAGTTGTAACTTATAAATTCTACAGTGCCACTTTCAAAAAGCATTTCAGAAATTTAAAGTTTGGTCGAAAACGAGTTGATACCTGTTCCACTTGTGATTTGTTGCAAACGCAAATTCGCGCCAACGTGGCTAATAAAAGAGAACTAAGCATAAAACTCCAGATTCATCAAGCAAAAGCAGACAAGGCACTGATCGTCATTCAGAGAGACGTAATCTCGTCCCAAAGACCAAACAGTGATACTTGTACTGCTACAATGGACTTACAACAAGTAATTGTCACACCTACATTGACGCACTCAAAAATTTATTACAGCGGACAGCTGTCAAATTTCAATTTGGGCGTACATATCGGCGACACCAATGATGCCTTTATGTGTTTATGGCACGAAGGTATTTCAGGCCGAGGGGGCAACGAAATCGCTTCTTGCATTTATAAAGTCTTTTCGAATGTAATCACTACTAAAAAGAATTTGAGTGATAACTGCGCTGGTCAGAATAAAAATAAAATGATGATACTCTTGTGGATCTACCTTGTAACAAAGGGAATTTTCGAAAATATTCAACACAAATTTTTAATCACTGGTCACTCTTATTTGAGCTGTGACAGAGATTTTGCTCTAATAGAAAAAAGAAAACGTGTTTGCAGTCCGATTGTTCCTGATGATCTTGTGTCAATGATTCGAGGAGCAAGAGAGAAGCCTTTTAACGTCATTCAGATGGCAACTTCTGACTTCTTCGATTTTCATCACAAGGCTGATTCTGTTATATCTACCGACAAAATGAGCATTTCTAAAGCCCAATGGATAAAAGTTGATAAAAAAGATCCCAACAAAGTACGTGTCAGGACGACGCTGAATTCCATGGAACCCTGGAAAATTGTCAATGTCCTCAAAAGAAACAAAACAGTCGACGATTTAAGACAGCTTACAATTTCGCATCTCCAGTGTACATCAAAAGTTTCGAGTGCTAAGAAGAAGACCTACTCGATATGGTTCCATATATTGCTAAAGAAGAACATAAGTCATTCTACATTAACCTATGTCAGTAATTTAGTTATGCAGTATTTTCTATTATATAAAGTAATTTTTAGGTTCTGGTTTAGGTTTTTTTTTTTTTTTTATTTTTTTAATACTTTATTCATTTTATTTTTGTACATTTAGCCCCATTGTTATCAATGTTATAAATAACTCGGAAAAATTGAACACCGAAATGCAGCTAATGCTCATTGCCCACCTAACTAGGACTAAACTGTCCCGTATCTAGGCGGGTCAGAGTAATTAAAATAAGTAATACAACTTATGTAACAATTAACCTAATTAACTTGAAAAAACTTTTTATTTTTACAATAAATGAATGTACTTAATTGTTTTTTTTTAAATTATTATTTTAAGATTGAATAATATATAATTATAAATAAATAACATTATAATACAAATCCAAACACTAAATTTGTACGAATAATACATTGTAGGTAATACAATATGGCAAATACACATATACGTAAATACGATATCAATAAATGATAAATGATATATGGTATAAACATATTTATAATTTTATAAAATATATAAATACAATTATAAAATCACTGCTAAAAAATATGAAATAAAATAAATAAAAATATGATATGATATACTATTAATATATACATAATAATTTATATAAATATACAATAATATTTTTAAATTAACCGTTATACATACGCTTTACAAACCAAGTTTTCAGATTTAAACCTTCCTAATTCAAATAGCCATTTATTAATATTGTCTTTAAACTCTTGATTGTTCTTTAAGTGTTTCCATTTTTCCTCTATGCCATTATACAATTTGGGACCAATGAAAAAAGATTGTCGTTGCGCAAATGTTGTTTGTACTCGAGGAATAAGGAAATTTTGTTTCCGTGAACTCCGAGTATTGCAGTTTTGCTGACTTTGATCATGTCTATCTTTGTGTTTATGAAAAAATATTATCACATATTTAATAAACAATTGCTTGACGTCCAGAACTTTCGCCACGTTGAAAAGACGCTCTGACGGTAGGTTTAAGTTCTATTTGTATTTTTTATCGAAATATGTTATTCTATATGTACCTGTCAGTAATTTAGGTGAACAGTATTTTCTTTTAATTTAATTAATTTAAAGTAATTTGTAGGTTCCAGTTTAAGGCGACGTACTACTTAAAAAATAAACCGTATCTGAGTTTTTAAGCCCCGCCTACTTACCCCCTCCCCTCGCGACGGGGCAGGTGTTTATTATGTTGACTCATCTCGCAGCGATATTCACTCGCTATCGATGTCTGGACTAAACACACTAGGTATACACTATTGCAATGGGATTTATATTTTGGGATTATGCAAGTGTCATGTACCTACGCTGGTGAAGAAGGCTACGCTTTATCATCATCTAAACTTGAACATTATATTACTTTCCCGGCTGCCACTGGTAGGGAAGGTGTTGTGATCGTGCGGAAAAAAATGTTTAGATAACGATAGAGATGTCCATTTTGAGGTCCACCAAGATGATTAAGACCATTTTCAGAGAAATGTATGTCTGTTTGCCTGTATGTAATCTCTCACGATAACTGCCGAGCCGTTGAACCGATTGAGTTGAAATTTGGAACATAGGGATAGTATCACCCTGGAATGCGCCCATTAGATTTTGGCTGTCAACTGTTAAACCAAACTATCACTGTCAAAAATTGACAGAAGCCATATCTTACAGAATTTCATTTGCGATATGTCATTTGAAATCCCCTGAAAAACTGTATTAAGAAGAGTCACCTGTCACTAATTAATTTTCGACATTTTAAAATTATTTTAAATGGTGATAGATGACAATTGGAGAAATGCCGTTAACTGTTTTGGATACAGTTTTCCAAGGGCTTTTAAATGACATAAATCGCAATTCATGTTCCGTGAGATACAGCTTTAGTATTTTTTTGATAGTTGTAGTGACAGTTTTTGATAGTATTTTTTGGCAGAAAAAACATTTAGAATCGAATTAAAAAACAACATTGTGTATCGAACTATTTATTCGCGGTATAATAGTTCTTTGAGGAGGACATAACGACACCCATCGCCTTGTACATTATCATTAAAAAATTATTTAATTAAAAAGTAATATAATTTATTTTTAGATACTGTAAGCACATCATTGTAAACTTTAAAGAAATACACATCATTAAAAATAAATAATTATTAATTAAAATATAAAATCATTAGGACAAAAAATCATGAAGACATTTCTGGTTGGCAAAGTAGTCTGTTATTTCTGAGTAGATACATACATATTAAATGTAAAGAGACGAATAAATACATTTAAAATTGCGCAGTACATTTGAGACTTCCTTTTTGTAGCCTTGACAGTGTCGCTTTGTAGTGGTGCGCCGACTTTTGTAATTAAAATTCATCAAATGATAATACATTTTCAAAAGCCTGTTCATCATTATTAATTAGATCTGTACTCAGCACAGATTTGGAATATCGTGTACTTTTCGGTGGCTCTATATTGCTTGTGCTTTGCTTTGGAGTGTTATTGGCAAGTACATTCTCTGTGAGTTCTTTGCTCACTTTGTGATGGAATCACTGAAAACTAACTACCGCTTAAGCGTTGGACAAGGGAGAGGAACCGATTTCTTTCGTTTTATCGTGTCGTTTCTTTTATTTGCTTCTTTCAAAGTGTATTCAGGCTCCCTTAAATCCATATTCCTTCATACTCCTGGATCGATAATTTCAGGTAATACACAGTCCATATAAAAACAAACAAGTTTTTTCCATGACATTTGTCCAAATCAAATCATTCGTCTGTATATATTCGGTTTTGAGGAGATCGTTTTTACCAGACCAAAATGTAAATAGGCACACTTCCTTTCCAGTTATATGTATCGTTCCAGTTACAGTTTCTTTCCAGCACACTTTCTTTAAAGTTATCCACAATACCACAGATAGTTCATACCTTGTTGAAAACTTACGTTTTTTCGTTCCTCAGCGATTAATTCGCAATTCACGCACGTTTGAGGTATCTCGTGCCAATACCAACTACGGGAAACATTCCATCGCTTATGGGCTGATATGCACGTACGACTCTTGTTTCTCCACCATCGACATTTTCAACCTCAACCAACCGACGTTCGTTAAAGAATTATTCAAATCAATTGCACCTAACGAGCTTGTTAATACCTATAGTAATTAGTTATATACTTTCTATACAACAAAATAAAATTCGAAATTTAAATTCTAAGTGTCAACATATTTTAAAATTTTCTCCCCTCTAAATAATAATTAAATAATAAATTTTAGTGATTATAGTGCAATTCTATAGTCTGGATTAACTCGCGGTTAACACGGGACGCGTCCCGAAGGATCTGATCGGTCTGAGCTGTTCACTTTAAATATTCGACCAGCGTGTCTATGGAAAAGTCGACCATCGAAAACAAGCGAGCTGTAGTTACTGGCTGAAGGCAGATCGACTTTGCTGAAGATACATCGGAGGACTTACTGAAGGTGGTGGTGGATTTGATTGACCAGCCACCTTTCGAAGACTATATGCAAAGACTCTCAGAAGGAGGTTACCGCAAGGTATAAGGACGATCAATTGTGCGCTGGCAGCTTAGAAGGATTACGAGACTCTTGTGGAGGCGATAGTGGTGGACCTCTGCAAGTGGCGATAGCTGACAACCAATGCCTTTTCAACATAATCACCGTTACCAGTATTGGAAAGAGCCCTTGCGGAAGTGCCAAGGGACCTGGCATATACACTGCCGTGAAGAGTCATGTGAAATAAATGGCGTTTTAGGAGTATGTCTACCGGCGAAAAATTGTCCAAAAACTGAGGGGGATTTGCCAAAAGGGAAACTATCACAATTTTGTATAATGTCGGAACAAGAGACTGTATGCTGTATTCAACACAGCCCCACGAGCAACAACACGAGATCATCAGAAAACCAGGATAAATCCAATAATGCATCTTCTATATCACCGCCTACTACAACAACTACCAATAAGTCACCGGTCATCTCTACAATAGCTCCAGAAAAAACTCAAACATCACCACAAGCCATAACTACCAATTTCATAAATGACAGTGTGAAAAACGAACTAAATCCGAAAAAATAGCTCTGCAATATTGAGTAAAAATTTAACAATGACAGTCATTGCTGCGTTAGCAATTAATTGATTTATTTTATTTTATCTGCATCCAAACTTTTCTCTGGTCGTAACGGTCTCCGTTCCATCGGGTTCAGAAGAGGGAGGAAGAGAGAGTGCACCCGTGGTCGCGCGCCCACCTGTGCACTATAATATAGCCTGCGCACTTGACTGCTTCCGAACAGTGGACTCTGAGAAGACTAAAGAAGTCACTAGAATCTACAATGCAGTCGCTGTGGCCGAACACGGCTAGAAGGATATATATACAACATATCAGTAGCTACCACAAATATTTATAAATATCTATAAATATTTATTATATATCTATAAATACCTATAAACATCAATAAATATCTGTATTTATATATCCACTATACGACCTATCTATATCTTTATTTATATCTATATACATATACACATACCATCGTCTAACTCCTTCTTCCTAATCACTTCCAATTCCCTACCTCTCCCATCGGTTTTCTATATATTTTTTATATTTAATATGAACTTTGTTTATTTTATAATTAATTTTTAAGTGTAATATGCTGAAATCCAAATGTGTAATAAACGATTATAGGCGTAATATTTTTCTTTTTTTTCTACATTTATGCACACGTATGTATATTGTATGCGCTGTATTTTTCCAGAAATAAAATATGGACCTGTAATGGGAAATTTGACTTCAAAAATATAATCATCAGATATTCCATCTGGAGAAGCTCCCAAAAATGGAAATTTAGGGTCAATGAATAATCCACATTGCTGAATTTCCACTTTTTCTGGACATATTTTTCATTCTAGTGCAGTTGTTTCATTTTCTTTTCCATGGCAAATTGATGCTACGTTGCTCAAATCCCATTTTCAGTCATGGATTTAACTAAATTGGCGCATTTTGTGTGTTGTTAACTATTGACAATTTTGCCAAAGTTAGACGCAGTTACCATTTTTCTTCGTAATTCCAACCACTCGCTGCTTTCACCTTGAATAACCGTAAGTTTTTCAATTCGCAATCGATCATTTTTCTATTTTCCAATTCTTGAAATAACAGAGCTTTGCTTTTTTCGAATATTTCTGATGGAACATCGGGTTGGTTGCAATGTTCTCCATAATGCGAATTATTGTTTTTTTTTTCAAAAAAACTTTCTGCTTTTATTTCTTTTATAAAGAATGGATTTACTTAAATGCCTCTGTCTTCTTTATTCCACTTTTGATATCCTGCCAGAGGGACTTTTGCCTATATATTTTTTATGTAATCTTGAGAGTGGCTGTTTTGTATTAAATGATATAACTGCCGCATTACATCGCGCTTGGTAAGACTGCTTTTGGATGTAATTTGTCCTCTTACCACCAATAAATTTTGCAATGATGCCGTTAAACCTTTCGAGAACATTACTATCTACATCATGAATTAGGCTTCTTGCATGTATTGCTACCTACGTTTTAAGTTATGTAACGTATTCTTTCCCAAATAATGTCACCCATCAAACAACTCATTGCATCCAGTGTTTCATTTTCCGACAAACAATTTTAAAAACTTCTACATTTATCATGGTTTCCAAATGCATCTATCGGGGCGTTCAAAATGTCATTATACAGGCAATCAATTTTCTCATCAATTGAAAAGTTTTGACATTTATTATAAGCTACTGCTGATGTAATATTTCTTCGCATTTTTAGTTTTTTTTTTCACAGACATTACAAGTTGAATAAAAGCTTTTAAAAAGTAGATACCTACGTTTTGTTTTTTAAATTACAATTCTGCCTATCTGACGGTTTTCTATATTAGAACGGTCAGAATCGTAGCCTAATAGTATATTATATTTATACATGGTGTATAGCTCTGTCATATGGCTCTAACGCAAATGTATTGGCATTATTTACTGTCCCCTTATATATGACACATTTTGACTCGCGGGAAGCAAGCTGAAGTGGCGCACTTGTTTCAAACTCGCATAAGATCACACCGGTCGTAGGTTCAAAACCTACCGATATGTATATTTTTTTTTTGTTTTTATACATAAAGAAACATTGTTATCAAATAAATGAACACTTTTTATTAAAAAAAAGTAATATTGTAAATTAAAAAAAAAAAAAAAATAAATATTAAATATTATTTTACTTATTATTGTTTCTATTTTTCAACATATGATTTATCATGTTTTTAAACCTCTTTCATTTACACGGTGAAATAGCCATCTAAAACCGATATTTTTTTACTTCACATCTCCGATCCATCGAAATGTCAATTTGGTAATAATAAGTCATGAAACAGAGCGTCGCGAACGCAACCGCATATGTCGGCCTTCGAAGCCGAAATGAACCACGTTTCTAAGAGCCAATAACATTTCATTATAAAAGGTTGGCTGTTATGCCATTTGAATCAGTAATTGATCCCCACATAAGAACCATATTGACCCAATGTCGCTTGCGGCATTTTGAATGCCAGCGCGTCGTCGCGAGAAGAGCGCGCTCATCTCATTGTATGACAAAAATAATATAAACGGGCTCTGCAAAATATTATTTTTAAAATATACTGATATTTTATTTGAAAAAAATAATCGTCAGTACTACAAGTTTATTGTACATAGTTTATGTAAAAAAAAACAAACTTGAAAAAAACACACAGTAATAAGTAATATTTAACAGTGAATATGGATGAAAGTTACACTTTTTATATAATTTTTTTTAACAAGAAAAACTTATTTTTTTAAATTTATGCGAAAGCATTCCTCTTTACAACTATTGTTAAAATGCCGTAGTATTTTTTTTGAGTTTCTTGATCGTGCAGTTTAGTGTGAGGCACGTTTCAAAAAATGCTCTAAAATGAAAATTTCCTGTATAGCTCCCAGATTTAATTATTTTCCTCAATTTTCCAATACTTAAAAAAAAATCTGAAATAGCTATCTACTTAAGAAAGGTACTGTGAGTTACGATAATTTTTTTTTGTTGGCTAACATCATCAGTTATTTCAGTATGACTGTTCAAAATTTGCCAAAAAATGTAATTTTCGAAATTTACCTACATCGTCGCCTTAAGGTTAAGTTCTATTTGTATTTTTTTATAGAAACATAAACCTTTCTACATCAACCTATGTCAGTAATTTTTGTGTCCAGTATTTTCTTATATTTTTTTTTTTTAAAAGTAATTTTTAGGTTCTAGTTTAGGTTCAAGTTCTATTTGTATTTTTTTAAAGAAATATAAGTCATTCTACATAATGTCAGTAATTTAGGTAAGCAGTATTTTTAAAAATAAAATAAAAGTTATTTTTAGATTCTTATTTAGGTTTAAGTTCTATTTGTACTGTTTTCTAAAAATAAATAATTCATATTGCAAAAAGTTGAAATAAATATGAAGGTCTTTTTACTTAAATATCCCTTTGCACATCACTAGTAAATTTTAACATGTTTATGATATGCCTGGCCCTTAGTGCTTTTTTGTTACTACAAGGATGTACTTAATGCCTTTGTGAATAAACACGGCGAGGCACTTGAGAGTTTCTAGTTTTTGGATTTCTAATGGTCTATTAAAAATATTGTAACGTACTTTTTTACACTTTACAACGAAGTGGGCACGGGTCAGCTAGTTTATATTATAATTTGACAATCGAATAGTGAAATTCTTGACTACCTTTGTATGTTAGTAAATAGTATTAACTATACTTACTACTTAATACAATTATTTTGACACGTGAATTGGACACGACGAAAATATAAATGTATTAATTTCGGGGTTTAAACATCCATTCTTACTCAATTTTTAATTTATTATTTTACTTAACATACTATAACACATATTTTCTGTATAATTTTAATTACTCTGTGTTGGTAATCGTTAATTACTCAGTTTAGAAATATTCGCCCATTAACGCTATTGCCAATCCATATACATTAGTAGATTCCTTGATTAATACTCAACACTGCCATTACGTGGTTGAATTTTAATACGGACCGTGCCCGCATGCTTTGTATGGCTAAAAGCCGGGATCTGGGATATAACGGAGCTACGCCACAGACTAATCGATAAGCCGTGCGTGTTCAGCAACGACAGATGCGACACGAGCGAAAATTGCGAATATCCTGACTAACATTACAGAGGTAGTCCGGCGGCACAAAATTATGAGTGTGGTTCGGTTAGTACTGAGTGCTATGATTTATTTCCTGACTGCCAAAAGAAGGGTTATATTTTTACTGCATATGTATGTATGTATTTGCATGCCAATTTGTCTATATTACCGTTATATGAGTGTCTTCTTGTGAGTGTCTTATTTGTGAAAGTCTTTATATGCAGTAATTATATGCAGTAAAAAGGAAAAATATTTTCTTTTAAACACTTGAGACGATAAATTTACTTATTTTGATAGGAATTTATAATTGTTGATAATATGACCAATGAACATGACCTAACGATTTAAATTATTTTTTTAATATAAAATACTACTTTTTGTGACTTAACCCCTTGAGTATGATACGACCAAATCTGCTTCTGAAACAATTATCCGTTGAGTATGATACGACCAGATCTGGTTCCGCGTTTTTTTCACTTCTTTGACGTTCTCATATTTATTCATAATTATCTAATTGTTTTACAAAATGATATTTCAATATTCTATATTCGAAATTTCAATGCAATCATTGTGCAGTTGTTCTTTTTATGATTGGTGTAGTAGTTTCGTAGTTATAGTACTTTAAGGTCGATGTCGCTGAAAATCCTGCAAAAGAGACAGATGCATCCATGAAAATACCCATTTACTCCAAGGGTTAAATATAAAAGTTAGACATACGCTGTCGCTGACTTTTTTGTAGGCATTATCAAGCTCTACAAATTTTCTTTAGAACTCATTCATATATTTCATATATCTCTCATCGTTAAGGCAGCGTTAGTTAGAAACGTTTTCGTTCGACCGTTTTTTCTCCGACTTACGTTGCAAATCCGACTACCACGAAAAAGTCTTTTCATTTTTCGGATTAATATATAGCCTATGACACTGACAAATGACGTGGCTTCTATTGGTAAAATAATTTTCAAAATCGGTTCAGTAGACACAGAGATTACTTCCAACAACCTCACAAACTATACCTCTTTATAATATTAGTATAGATTATTGTACAGCTAGTCTAGCCACGTCAGCGACCCCATTTAAACCACTGGAGCTGTTTCGTTGGAGCAAAAACTGTCGGGTTGAGAGCGCGGCCGTTCTCAAGTGTCGGTAACAAACATAGTTGTCGAGGTATTTCAAACAGCTCCCTAATGGACGAAACGTGTAACTGAAAATGAACTAGAGAAACTAATTGACACGCATGCCGAAAAGCAAATAGTAATTATTTATTCGTCTGGCTGTGTGGATGATATGTTGTTTTAAGAGGAATATGTAATAGAGGAATGCCAGGTGTAATAATGTGTAATTATAAACCAGACACAGCGCGATATACTGAATATTACAGAGAATTCTCTTTCGCATCCGTCTGTCAATGCATTTTCAAAATCGGTTCAATGTATGCATACGATTCATCTTCGGTCTACGTAAGTATGATCACGTGTCCGACTATAGGGCACAGTTAAAGTGGTTGCCAATACGCCAAAGAAGAAATGTTCATATACTGGCTCTCCTATATCGTGTACTCACCCAATTAACACCATCCTATCTCCAGGAGCTTTTTGAACCACTAAGTTCCCACGGGCTCGTACTTCGGTCAGCCTCTGACAGTTTATTAAAAATTCCGAGTCTTAATAGTGATTTCTATTCCTATTCTTTCTGTGTCCATGGTGCAAGACTCTGGAACGATCTCCCAGCAAATATACGAAACTCGCCTTCTTTACCATCGTTTAAGACTCACCTTAAGGATTACTACCTTTCAAAGAAGTAACCAGTTCTTCCCTTTCTCTCCTGTTCCTCTCCCAATTTCCTCTCCTCGGGCATTATTAGTCTTAAATTCTTCCACTTGTCTGTATGTTATGTAATAATCTTTATTTTCACAATGCGCGCATGTACCACTATGTTTAGGCTAGCTGTAAGACATTGCCATGTGGCAATAAGCTCGCCTTTTTTGTATACTTATTAAGTGCAAATAAAGAGTTTATTATTATTAAATCCAGAGATTACTTCCTACAACCTCACAAACTTTCCATCTTTATAATATTAGTATTGATAATGCTAAAATTATCCGCATTCAAATGCGTGACGCATCTGTTATATTAGTATATACTCCTCTCTTTAATCTGTGGTGTGGAAGTAGCGGAGCGGTGGTCCGCAGCGGAAACGGAATTATTATGCACGGACGATAATAATTCTCATATTATTTGGCAGCGCGTCTGCCAACATGTCGCGTCGGGCGATATTAAATTTGCTGTGATAATGCCGGGCGCGCCCGCCGGCACAAAGGCACCGCGCGCCATGTGAAATCTGCTCGCGTACCGAACGCCAAACTAGATTATCCACCGATAGCCCGCGCGGCACGCCTCAACATACGCCAAATTATATCATACAAAATATGAAATATGCTCTGATTAATTGGAAAATTGCGTCGTCGCGTTGTTCCGATTAGTCGGTGAGGTAGTAAATATTTTAAAAACTTCACTGGCTACCTATTCACGATCGAATAAATTTGCATACGTTGTCGTCACTCTAGAATAGAATAGAATAACTTTATTGTGCTATAAAAACATAACCTAATGAATATTACTTTTATTTATTTATTAAGCTATTGCATAGCTTTTATCGCGGGCCTAGGCCAGCGCGGCGACCGAATGAAGAAATTTATTAACGAAAATTAATGATTTTAAACTGATAATTACGTCTAAACGAGTACTGCTTACGATTCGAAAAAAATATATGTTAAACAAGAACATTTTCCTAAAATTCTTAGCTTTGAATATATTAGATTTTGTTTATATTACATAGTCTAGTTAATTTGTGAAATTAGGTCTAACCGAACACAAAAACGACTACTACGCAAATACTATCTGGCGTATTATTATGAAACCTGCACCATTTTAAAGATAATTTAATTATCTATCTTTTTATCTACGATTTTTTTCGAATAATCCGTTTTTTTGCTTTATCGAATAAAACATTCGTGCGAGGCGCTCTATCGGAAGACGTTTAAATTATTCCGAATCATTTGCTACCGCAGCCGCAAATGATTCGGAATAATTTCAACGTTTTCCGATAGAGCGCAGTTATCTGATATCAGAAAAAAAAAATATTTATAATTGCATAAGTTGTTAAAAATGTTATGCAATAGCTTTACCGCGGCAGTCCCCGAGTGCCACACGTATATTTTTATTTATTTTTAGGAAAACCAACAGCTAATTATAATTTAACAAAAAGAGGAGTAGGATAACAGAGAGCCAATTAAAGGTTTTCACGTTTAAGTAACGTTGTAGAAACATATGTGACCTTTCAATTAAAGCTATCGATTAAAAATACATCAAAATTATTCAACAATTAATGCTAAAGAATTCACTGTTCAGCTGCTGCCTAGCTGAGTTTAAAACTCGTACAGAATAGATCAAAGTCAAAGCGTTTAATCAAATCATTGAAATTGTCACTTGTTCGCCACAGAAATGCATTTTGCCTATAGTTGGTACCAGCATGAGGAACATGAAGAGCAGGGTTAAATCTATTGAGTTTTGAAGGAACACGGAGATTAATTTTATTTAGTAAGTAGCATTGTGAGTGATAAATGAATTATTAAATATGAAACAATAGAATTAGTACGATCAGGGTAGGCAGACGATATAGGCGAGCATAGCTGACTATATAAAAAAACCCTCTTTTTAAAATGTTCCCACCGCCGAACGCAAAGACGTAAAACAGGATACAGTGAGTGTTGTGTGCAAGACGGATTTTCAAAATTCCCGCGCTCCGAGCCCGGCCCCCCACCACCGTTATAACCTACGCAGTGGCGGCAGCGGTATGCGGCCTACCCGCAAAACAACGGACTGACAGCTCTTCAGTCTACCCTAGACAACGGCGGCTGCAACGTCACCGAAACGTCGGGTGCTACAAATTTCACGCGGTTAATTCGTTTTCTATCCTATTTATAATGTCAAACCACCGCGATAGTCTTCGATTTCAGATTGTGTAAATACTCAGTTTTCCCGTCGTCGATTTTAACACGCTTTTATTAGGTCGACCTGTATGTAACTATGTAATGGAATCTAAAGCAACTAATTTAACCATCTTCCAAGGATCGTAGCGTCATGAAAATTGGCAGCTGTATGTAGTTCTGATGACAATACAATAATACGGTACTGTCGAACTGATCTGATGATGGAGTCGGAAGATATGAACTGGAACTTCATGATGGAACATCGTATCATAGCTGTGTTTGGACTTGTTAGAAAAGTCTTGGAATGAAGTTTGACCGCGATTAGGTTTCAAGGTCTGATGATGTGGTTTTTACGTGCATTTATAAAAGCGTGTTTTTAGTGTTTTTTTAAACTATTAATTTATATTTATTTAGCCCGAGTTTTGCGGCCGCACCCATTCAGCGGAGCTATCGCGAAATGAAATTCCTGCAAATAGTTACATGACAACAGCAGTCATGTCGTAGAAATTCGCGAGCCCTTCCCCGACGACTTTAATGACAAAAGTTCCCGCTTTACACCTTGCCTTTTGGATGATTTACATTGCAAGTTTATTAATGTTGCGTGTTTGCGTGAGCGGCGGCTTGCGCCACTATCGCAAGTATCCCCGGAATGCCCCACGCGGAATTCGCAGGTTGAGGAATCCGAGGAAGTAACCGGAATACCTTCGGGCTCTCGGTCAACGCCTCGAACTAGGGTTGCACGCTAGAAATGATGACAAAAAGTTAGCTATTGAGAAGAGAATTATATTAAATAAAACTTTTGTATATATATATATATATTTTAAGGAGACCATTTTTAAAAATTACCTAATATTGGGTCCTTACCTATGTAAGTGCTGTTATATCACACTGGCCACTTTGAACTTGGATAACTTGAGTTTGAGTTGGAATTTTTAATTCAAATAAACTTTAATTCAAGGTCATGTTATTCCTTTTTAAGAATCAGCTGTTTATTTGTCTGCTGTTTATTTGTTTTTGCTCAAATATTTTCGTTTGTGCAACCATGGCAAAGTTGAAAATTTGCATCATTTTCAAATATGTGATCCTGTGCCGGTGTTTTCTATTACAGCTTCTTGCAGTCTGGCTATACGTTACCGTAAATGTACTGTTAAGAACTGCTAACAATGATGGAGAAGCTCGTGATTACGACCCTAAGACGGCCCGTGAGGCCTTATCGCTAAATAGGAACAATCTACGCATACTGGTGAGGGCGCTCACGGGGCATTGTGGCCTTAACAAACACATGCACAACCTCAAGCTGCGAGACACAAAAATGTGGCCTGCTGATGCGTAAAAGATACACCCACTTGGGTGGTCATTACCTCCAACCTGAGGAGGTAAAACAATCTGGCGCCAAAAGCCTGTTGCGCTTCTTAAATGACACAAGGCTTAGCGCAGAACTATAGTAGGTGGCGAACACAATAGACCAGCAATGGTCGCAGTGTTACAAGGCTCATAAAGACCTTAAAAAGCCCCACACAACAAATAAAATAAAAAAAAGCTCGCGATTAAATAACCGAGCCTGGTCAATCGATCATCGTCACTGTTTCTGCATGACAACGTAAATTTTATTTTATTTTATTTTATTCTGGAATCAAACAGAACTACATACAATGCAATAAAAACCTATTTAAAAGTGACAAAAATCCATTAATGTGATTCCGAATATAAAGTATACAAAATGAACGCAATATAATTTTATATTGACTTTGACTTTGATCTATTCTGTACGAGTGTTAACTCAGCTAGGCAGCGGCTGAACAGTGAATTTTTTAGATTAATTGTTGAATAATTTTTGATGCATTCTTAATCGATAGCTTTAATTGAAAGATCACATATGTTTCTACAACGTTATTTAAACGTGAAAACCTTTAATTGGCTCTCTGCTATGTTACTCCGGCATTGTTAAATTATAATTAGCTGTTGGTTTTCCTGAAAATAAATAAATAAATAAATAAATAAATATTGTTTCCGCTTGAGAATGGGGGGAATCAGGATGGGAAGTTAGGTGAAAGGGAGAGACAAAATAGATAAAAATATATTATGTATGTAATATTTATATTTAATTTTAGGTATGATATACTTAATGATTATACTGATTAATTACTGATTATAATGATTATACTGATTATAATGATTATACTCATGATATACTTAATGATTATAATGATTATACTGATTATACTGATTAATAATTATACTGATTATACTGATTAATAATGATTATACTTGAGATAAAATTATGTCCTTGAACTAAATTAAATGAAATATAATATGTATAAATGTTTTGTGATCATCTAGATAGACTCTAGTTTTTTTTTATTGAGTTCTTATAAGAGGTTTTTGATGAGTGTATAAATATGTCCACACTTAAAAAGTCTGTATTATATCTATGACACGCTCTGTATAGAAATGCATTTTGAGATGCGTTTTCACCACAGGGAGATGAAATAGTCGATGCGATCGAACAGGGCGGGGAGGAACATAAAATTCGATGCGCTCCAAAATCGCGTTCGCATCGTATAACCACAGATTTCACTGCAAACAGTCGCAAAGTTGCAGGAGTTGCGGCTGGAGACTCTTGATCATCCACCGTACTTGCATGACCTTGCTCCAATAGAGTTTCATTTTTTTCACAATTTAGATAACTTTTTACAAAGGAAAAAATCAACTTTGAAGAATCGGTGAAAAACGCCTTCAAATCATTTATTGGTTCCTGTCCACGAGAGTTTTACAGCAGAGGAATTAAGCAACTCCCATTAAAACGACAAATCTGCATGTATAATAGAGGTCAATATTTCAATTAATTAAATGTATAATTTTCATACATAGTTTTTGGCCTTCAATTTCGTTTATATAACAGTTACTTGATAGGTAAGGACCCAAGTCACAGTAGCGAAGGAGTCCAATGTTCTGGTTTTGGAGTGGTGGTTTTTAAATAAAATAATAGATGTCCCTCACTTTCGACACAGTATACCAGTACCATATTGAGGTGTCAACCACAACGGGCGAACCCGTCACCGCAGGACGTTTTAACGATTCATCGTTCTATCGACCGTGCAGTGAGCGTAGAAGACTTTGGACATTACAAATCCGACGTCTAGCTACGCCACAACCCGCAAGAAGCCAACGCCTTTACCGCGAGATAGCCAGTATGTTACCTGGCGGGCCGACACTCGCGCCCTTGCTTCCAATTGTGACCAGATTTCTCCGGTCTCTCGATTGGTTCCGAGTTCGAGGTCGCTTGCGCGGTCCTCTTCCTTACGAAGCGGTGAAACGGTGTGCACCGAATCTATCGCGGACCAAGGCGTCCTTTGCCCGACTCTGAACCGGGATCGGATGGCCAATGGTCATTTCAAGAGCAGTCGCCGTAAGGTAGGCAACCACCCCCGCTCTATAGGAAACAATACAGTTCCCAGACTCCCCCGACTGTTAGTCGGAGAGCACAGTCGATTGGCTTGCGCCGCTCGGTGCGCAGACCGTCCAGGAGCGCCAGAGGTTTGATTCCCAGGGGAGACTGGTTGACCCAGTGTCCGACCCAGGTTCGCACCCCATGCGTGGAGGCCATCGGATGGGTGTTGACCCGTGAGTGTGACCGACCCTGAACACATGGGTCATCGTGGCCACCTCATCATGGGCCCGTTAGCTCCCAGTATACCAGTACCACAGCATACCACAGTATACCAACACAGTATTCTCTCGGCATACTGTACTTTCCACGTGGACAATGTAGGTTTACAGTCCCTTTATCGCCGGCAAACGATTACCCTCCCTTCATTCATAGCAAAAACAAAAAGTTCTTAAAAAAATATGTAAATAAATTCAAATAAAATAAAAGATAAACGCTTCATGTGTTTTTTTTATTTATTTTTTTTTAACCATTTTTTATACAGCTTTGTATAAGATTCAGCCAAGCCTAAGGCTTACCTGCTGGTGATTATGATAGGGTTACTTCCAGTGCAACTTTAGTGGCCATTTTGACCATATTATAATATATCTGCTGCATTATCTGCTATATTGATAAGGATTAGTCGGCACAGAAAGCCACCCCCTTGATAATATTTACATAAAAAGATGAACGTACTTAATGCTAATAGAATAAAATACGAATCTTATTCGTATCATTTACACGTGTGTTTCACTTTCACTTATTTTAAAGCTAACTATTTTTAATTCTTTTTTTTTCTTTTTTTGTACAAGTTTTTAAATTTAGAGGAATTTTGTTGAATATATGAGGGATTAGCCAATTCAATCTTCTTTTGCCATAAAGGTTGCGAAAAGGAGGGACGAGTAGCCGTTCATTTTGTATCTGTCTAGTGCTGTGTTTATGTTGGACGTAAATTCGGAACTCGTTAGTCTCGAAATATTGAACTGTCAATCTATAAATAAATACTATATTAGCTGGTACATACATAAGACGACAATAATTATGATGAATAATCAAATATTATTAATTTATTACTACGAGGTTTACCTCGTATGTTTAATATAAGAATAATAGAGGTGTCTTAGATATATCATTATTTTTCATAATATATACTCCCAGGGGCCTATATTTATACATACAGGTATATATTATAGTTTAATAAATAGTTACAGTTAGAGTTGTCATTGCTGCTTTAAGGACTGATCGCGCTATCGATTTTAAACCGATTTTGTTACTGCTATAGATGTCATGCTCTTTGACAATCTATTAAGCATTGAATGCGATCTAATCTTTGTGCGAGTTTGATACTGTTGCTTTTGTCGTACCGACAACTAATCGGGGGCTATTTCGCTCCTACCTACGCTCAGAGGAAGCGTCGCCGTTTCCTCCTGCAAATTCCTGCTCGAATTACGAACACAAGAGAACACGATGGCTGAAATACCCCCAAGGCTTACGCGCGCCTATCCAGGAGCGCACAAAAGGCAGTTGATGATGAGCGCACACAGCGTAGGTATGTACTATATCCTTAGGGTATTTTGCAAAAAATTAAAAAAGTCATCAAAAGAGAAAAATAAAAATATTTAGACGTGTTTTGCCTGTAACCGCCAAATTGAGGGAACGGCTAGGTGAAATTTGGTTGAGGTGTTTAAAAAAGCTTCCGGTCTGTAGATATGTCATCAAAAGAGAAAAATAAAAAATTAACCAAGGAGAAAAATAAAAATGATCTGCTGGATTTACGCGCGGGGGGGGGGGGGGGGGGTCGAATGGCAGAGGGGGGAGTGAAGGGTGGTCGGGAGGAGGGGTATTTAAGGAGGGGTAAAGGGGTCATTTGTTTTGTTTTATTTATTTCTAATGTCAATTATATTGTAGAGGTGCAAACATATTAATAATTAGTTAAAAACCGTTACGGAAACAGTAATGCCAACAATTTTATTACATTTTTTGATCATGTAAAAAAGTACCTTATGGCAACGCTATTTTATGAGGGGTTGGTTTGTCCGTTATATTTAGGTCAAGCCATGCTGCGCTGAGCGTGAAAATTGAAATAACTAATTAAAAATATATTATTCGATCTTTAAACAAAAAAAAAAGCGAATGTGTCACCCCAAGACTATCCCGGCAAGTAACCAAGAACTGATTTCGTTTGAATAATAATTTCATAAATATTATCTGATCTATGAGCCGGCGGTCGAACTGGGTTTAATGTCATTGCGACACCTCAGCCTCGGGCGGCTCACCGTTAATATTTAATTAAAATATATTGCTGAATGTAAGTATTACTAGTGCAGTTTGTATGTGATATATTTCAGCCAAAATTTCACAATGTGAAGAAATGTCACAATAAGAAAAAATATTTAGAAAATTAAAAACACGGGAAGTGATTTATTGTATTTATAAATATTATAATAGAAACAATTTGCTCGCGCTGAGGAGAACATGAGTTTTTTCTTTAGAGAACAAACATATTCGATAAAACAAAATTCAATCGACGGAAGCTCCCTTACAGACCAGTTGGTGCGTGTTATCTTTACAAACATCCAGTGCTTTATGACGCTCACGCATTCTGTGAGTCGGTCGACAGACCTCGACCAAGGCCTGTGATGTCTTCCGCGGGATAATTGCCCTTTAGCAAAGGCTTCACGTGAGCCGGGCCCATTGACCCGGCTTTCTGAACATGGTTTCGCAAGTATCTCGTGACGATCACGCGCCACCCGTGAATCTTTATATATCCTAGCGCCGACAGGCGCCGCTGCACGCAGTCGGTTGCCCTCGGTGAAATAAAAGAAATAAAAGTGTTTTTTAATTAAATATTTGTGGTTTGTGCATTTATCTGTATTACATTACATATTATCGAAATCTACTCAATAAGACCTTTCATTTGATTCTAAACACGTTGTATTTATCTCAATTTATTGACATTTGGTCAGTTATTTACTTGTAATTTGGACAGTTTAGGTATCTATGACACCCGGGATGACATAATGATTCTAACAATACCACACGCTACTAAATCAGATGAAGCATTTAGAAGTTATGGTAGAATAAAAAAAAATGACAAACGCATACATAAACCCTGAAAAGATTACACTCCTTATTTGGGCAGTCGTGTGGAAACACATAATTTTGAAAGAACATAATAATATTATTATTATTATTTATGCAGATAAATGGAAAATACACTGTTGCACCATTGTGTTTTAAGTGGCGATGCGTACCGCACGGCTTGTGTCTACAATAACAAGCCGTTGTCGCCCGCCGGTTGACGTTTCATTCATTCATTCAAAATTCGAATTTCCAGTCCCGCCGCCGGCTGTCGTCGGGGGGGTTGTGTCGCTGGTCGCCGCGATTTTTTCGAAAACATTACGAATTTTTCGCATATTTTCAATCAAAATCATGACAGAAGTCGTCGCCGTACAGTAAATTAGATCGATCATGGCTGATATTCGATAAATATCGCCGCGCGTCGCGGTCGGCTGGCGTTCGTACTTCGTCTGTTGTTTTTATCGATTTTTCGTAACGACTTTCTCGAGCGGTGGATCTTTTCGCCGAACGGCTAAAAATGCTCAGGAATCACAGGAATGGCGACGGGTGCGAGGTCTGCCAGTGTTCCAAGTGAGTTTTCATTATTTTTAATGTGTTGTTTTTGTATTTTTGACGATTTTCGAGTCTGACAGCGGCATCTGCGCATACGCTGTGTGCGCGCATCAAGGCTAATTAAACGTTACCATCCACGAACTTGGTATCATTTTATGCAGTTTAATCAAGTATACTTTGTGATAACGTTCGATAATTGATCGACTTCAGGGCCGGCACCACGTGAAAATGAAAAACACTACTTCGAAGGATCACGATTGTTGGAATATTACGATGTTTAAAGTTATATATATATACACCAAGAAAAATATTGGATTTTTTTCTAAATTACCCTTTTGTTATTACGGTTTTATACAGAATAATGATGTTCCAATCGTAATTTTGTTGAATTACAAGGAATTTTTATAATTTAGATTATGTATACTTTTTTAAGTTAAAATACAGTAACCTAATATTTACTGTGATCTTTTTTAACACCTATAAGCATTTAAGAAATATTATTGTTTGGTTACAACACGGCTTCTTCAGATACTGTGGTTTTAGGTAAAATTTTGATAAAAGTTAATTTATTAATACACGAATTAATTACAGTATCTCAATTACTGTGTGTAAGGTGCCTGCAGTTTTTTATTTACAGAACATTTTAAAAAGATATATTTATTTTACATGGTTAGAAACAGTAATGGGTAAAATTTACCTATAACACAGTAACCACTCAGTTACGGTGTTATAGCTTAAAAATATAAAATTTATCAAATTATTTGCATAATTTAAAACACAATATCTAATTTAATTAATTAAACAATTATAATTTAATATATATAATATAACATTCATCATTCTCGTTAACACCTAAAGCATTCCCGAATCCGATCAAGGGAATCCTTCGTCACGATGTAAGTGGCTTTTATAATTATTTACTTTATAATCATCTTATTGATCAATTCTAAAAAGAATATATACACAAAACTATCAAATATTTCAAAATATTGAATTTTTACATATTTTATGTTTCGTTCATTGTAAATAATCCATTTAGGTTAAAGGTAATCTTTCCAACTAATAGGAAAGAGCTGACTGCTTCCTTTCATTGATATGAGGGCATGTCACGCTTTTAGTTTTAAGTTTTCAGCTGAATATTGATCGCAGCTTCTTTATATCGCACCTTTAGAAAATAATAAAAAAACGAAATTCGAAATTTTAAATTCTTCCATCTGTCAAGTAGCTCGTCTTGTCTTGTTATTTCCCCTGAAATAATAGGAAATTGAGTGAGTTTACGTATAAAGAAGGATTGTAGCTTAATTTTTGAGATAATTGGATGAAGGGTGAGCGTTTACTAGTTGAAAAATGGGCCCAACTTAAACCTACTCCTCTTTCCGCAAGTGAGAGGCATTCATCATTCTCGTTAACACCTAAAGCATTCCCGAATCCGATCAAGGGAATCCTTCGTCACGATGTAAGTGGCTTTTATAATTATTTACTTTATAATCATCTTATTGATCAATTCTAAAAAGAATATATACACAAAACTATCAAATATTTCAAAATATTGAATTTTTACATATTTTATGTTTCGTTCATTGTAAATAATCCATTTAGGTTAAAGGTAATCTTTCCAACTAATAGGAAAGAGCTGACTGCTTCCTTTCATTGATATGAGGGCATGTCACGCTTTTAGTTTTAAGTTTTCAGCTGAATATTGATCGCAGCTTCTTTATATCGCACCTTTAGAAAATAAAAAAACGAAATTCGAAATTTTAAATTCTTCCATCTGTCAAGTAGCTCGTCTTGTCTTGTTATTTCCCCTGAAATAATAGGAAATTGAGTGAGTTTACGTATAAAGAAGGATTGTAGCTTAATTTTTGAGATAATTGGATGAAGGGTGAGCGTTTACTAGTTGAAAAATGGGCCCAACTTAAACCTACTCCTCTTTCCGCAAGTGAGAGGCATTCATCATTCTCGTTAACACCTAAAGCATTCCCGAATCCGATCAAGGGAATCCTTCGTCACGATGTAAGTGGCTTTTATAATTATTTACTTTATAATCATCTTATTGATCAATTCTAAAAAGAATATATACACAAAACTATCAAATATTTCAAAATATTGAATTTTTACATATTTTATGTTTCGTTCATTGTAAATAATCCATTTAGGTTAAAGGTAATCTTTCCAACTAATAGGAAAGAGCTGACTGCTTCCTTTCATTGATATGAGGGCATGTCACGCTTTTAGTTTTAAGTTTTCAGCTGAATATTGATCGCAGCTTCTTTATATCGCACCTTTAGAAAATAAAAAAACGAAATTCGAAATTTTAAATTCTTCCATCTGTCAAGTAGCTCGTCTTGTCTTGTTATTTCCCCTGAAATAATAGGAAATTGAGTGAGTTTACGTATAAAGAAGGATTGTAGCTTAATTTTTGAGATAATTGGATGAAGGGTGAGCGTTTACTAGTTGAAAAATGGGCCCAACTTAAACCTACTCCTCTTTCCGCAAGTGAGAGGCATTCATCATTCTCGTTAACACCTAAAGCATTCCCGAATCCGATCAAGGGAATCCTTCGTCACGATGTAAGTGGCTTTTATAATTATTTACTTTATAATCATCTTATTGATCAATTCTAAAAAGTATATATATATATATATATATATATATATTTTTTCAAATTGAAATTATGTTTATTACTAAATAAATGAAATGATAAAATAATGAAAGGGCACTTATCTGGTCTGTGGTGACCAGGAGTGACTCCACGCCTTATTCTTCTCTTCCTTCAGCGCTTGCTAGGTGTTTCCTGCTGTGGTATTTCAAAATGGCAGCGGTAACACAACAATGCGAGACGAGAATGAATGCTGGAAAATAATAGGCGATTAGTGTTTCTTAAATATTAATGATTGTTTAAAATGTATATCAATATTTCGGCTCAGCCGTCGTCAAGATATGTGACATTTCTGAAATCGAACAATTCTTTGAAAATTTAAATTCAAGGAATCGAACAAAAAGAAATGGATTAATAATATTTTACACGATTTAGTTAAGGTACCATAACCAACCGTGCAAAACGTTATTTTAAATGAATGATTATAAATTAAAATAAAAAGCATTTGATGATTATGATAATATGTTAAACCTTATTAATTTTGCCTATTGAGACCGGAACCTTTGCAAGCGCCTAAAATATAAATATAAGCTAATTCCCAAGATTTGACGTCCCTTTCTTTCGCATTATCACCAAGGCATTTTATTATTTTAACTTTAAAACATTGATCAAAAGATAAATTATGCGCCCTGGCATGCAAAGATATTGGGAGTTGGCTTTCATTTCCTACACTAGCCCTATGATTATTTAGTCTAATATTAAGTGGTGTTGTTGTTTCACCGATATAAAAGGCATCACAAGTCCTGCACAGAAGTTGATATACTATATTTTTTGAAATACAACTGCAATGAAAGGGAACCCTGTAACTATTAGTAGTATTTGGACTGGTAAAAAAAGGACTTAGATCTAACAGAGGACACGTTTTACAACGTGGACGACCACAAGGTTGAAGACCAAAAGTATTATTACCAATAGAGAAATTTTGATTATTTTTTGTTTTGTTTAATATTGATCTAATATTAGGTGGTTTGCGGAAAGATAAAATTGGCGGTGAATCTAAGAGATCCTTAGTGGATGCATCATTAGAAATGATGGGGAATAAATCAGATAATATATCTCGCAGTTTCTCAGCACCAGGAAAATAAGTGGTGCTAAGAAAGATTTTATTATTATTATTATTTTTATTTGAAGTAATTTTAGGTTTTGGTATATATTTTACTTCAGAGTTTAGAATATGTTTATCCAATAGAGGAGCAGGGTATTTTCTTTCAAGAAGAGATTGCTTTAGATTATTGAGATATTTATCTAAATTTTCTTTGTTGTTAACTAAACGGTGTCCGCGAATTGACATTGAATAGGGAATGGATCTCTTGGTGTGAAATGGATGACAGCTATCAAAGTGTAAATACTGTTCTTTATTTGTAGGTTTTATATGAATCGCGGTTTTAATTTTACCTTCGGAAATTGATTCATATAAAACCTATATAAACGATTCATATAAAATATAAAATATTCATATAAAATATTCATATAAACGATTCATATAAAACCTACAAATAAAGAACAGTATTTACACTTTGATAGCTGTCATCCATTTCACACCAAGAGATCCATTCCCTATTCAATGTCAATTCGCGGACACCGTTTAGTTAACAACAAAGAAAATTTAGATAAATATCTCAATAATCTAAAGCAATCTCTTCTTGAAAGAAAATACCCTGCTCCTCTATTGGATAAACATATTCTAAACTCTGAAGTAAAATATATACCAAAACCTAAAATTACTTCAAATAAAAATAATAATAATAATAAAATCTTTCTTAGCACCACTTATTTTCCTGGTGCTGAGAAACTGCGAGATATATTATCTGATTTATTCCCCATCATTTCTAATGATGCATCCACTAAGGATCTCTTAGATTCACCGCCAATTTTATCTTTCCGCAAACCACCTAATATTAGATCAATATTAAACAAAACAAAAAATAATCAAAATTTCTCTATTGGTAATAATACTTTTGGTCTTCAACCTTGTGGTCGTCCACGTTGTAAAACGTGTCCTCTGTTAGATCTAAGTCCTTTTTTTACCAGTCCAAATACTACTAATAGTTACAGGGTTCCCTTTCATTGCAGTTGTATTTCAAAAAATATAGTATATCAACTTCTGTGCAGGACTTGTGATGCCTTTTATATCGGTGAAACAACAACACCACTTAATATTAGACTAAATAATCATAGGGCTAGTGTAGGAAATGAAAGCCAACTCCCAATATCTTTGCATGCCAGGGCGCATAATTTATCTTTTGATCAATGTTTTAAAGTTAAAATAATAAAATGCCTTGGTGATAATGCGAAAGAAAGGGACGTCAAATCTTGGGAATTAGCTTATATTTATATTTTAGGCGCTTGCAAAGGTTCCGGTCTCAATAGGCAAAATTAATAAGGTTTAACATATTATCATAATCATCAAATGCTTTTTATTTTAATTTATAATCATTCATTTAAAATAACGTTTTGCACGGTTGGTTATGGTACCTTAACTAAATCGTGTAAAATATTATTAATCCATTTCTTTTTGTTCGATTCCTTGAATTTAAATTTTCAAAGAATTGTTCGATTTCAGAAATGTCACATATCTTGACGACGGCTGAGCCGAAATATTGATATACATTTTAAACAATCATTAATATTTAAGAAACACTAATCGCCTATTATTTTCCAGCATTCATTCTCGTCTCGCATTGTTGTGTTACCGCTGCCATTTTGAAATACCACAGCAGGAAACACCTAGCAAGCGCTGAAGGAAGAGAAGAATAAGGCGTGGAGTCACTCCTGGTCACCACAGACCAGATAAGTGCCCTTTCATTATTTTATCATTTCATTTATTTAGTAATAAACATAATTTCAATTTGAAAAAATAATAATTTACACATTTACAATCAAATATTAAAATATATATATATATATATATATATATATATATATATATATATATATATATATATATATATATATATATATATATATATATATATATATATATATATATATATATATATATATATATATATATATATATATATATATATATATATATATATATATATATATATATATATATATATATATATATATATATGCAGAATTGTTATAACTATGTTTTAACATTAAAGATTAACAGATGTATCTATATTACGTCTCAATATACTTTTACGTCTCAATATATTTTACAATGTCTACTATATGCTAAATCAAATATTAACGAACACGAGGTAAACGGGCATATGCACTCCCACAATACACGCAGACGTGATGACGTTATCCTGCCTAAAGTACGCCTTACGCAGACACAAAAGTCCTTGGGATATTTGAGCTATAAGCTCTTTAACCAGCTACCACTCTCCACAAGAAAGATGGAAACAAAGGCGTTTAAAAGATTAATTAAACAAAAGCTACAATCCACACATGCTTTCTATAAGCTGGGTGATTTTTTTGAGCATGCCAATTCCTTCAAATGGGAATAACATTAATATGTAACTTTCAGGTACCTCATTTTAGGTCTTATTGTTTAATAATAATATTATGAATTTAATATTTAATATGTAGACTACAATGTGTAATGTAACATACCTGATCATATACATACGTGGCTTTTTCCAATTTTCTTTTGATACTTCCTATTGTGTGATTATTTTTTGTATAAAGTGCTTGATGACTATTAATATTCTTATAATAATTATCTATTTTATATGTATACTCATGTACATGGATTCAGCTCTATTTTTTTTAAATTTTATTTGTCTGCCGTGTAAAGCCGACTTTAGTCAACGCTATTGTCGAATTTATATCTACATTTAAACTGACGAATTCTAATATGCGATAATTCATAATTCATGCTTTTATTGTATATTCTGAATAAATAAATTGAATACTGAATACTGAGTTGAGTTGATTGATTATTTTGTTCACGAAAACAAATATTTAACAACTGAACTTTTACCGCGTTTTTCTCAAAAGGTCTTTTTTCAAGTTACTGTGTTTTCATTTACGACGGCAGGACAGTGCTGCAAACTTACAGCTAGATAAGTCTACATATCAATTCTTCTTCTTATCGGCCACGGTTATTTCCTATTCGCGGGAATTTCAGTTATCTGGTTTTAAGGAAGTATAGAGTTGATATTTTTACTTGTTCTGGCATACTTAGAGTAGGAAAAAAGAGTAGAAAACATTTCAAAAATGCCAATTTTCTAGTTATCAAGTTTTGAGGAACCTCTCCTCACAAGACTCCAAATTGTTCGGTGTGAGGTGGTGGTATCAACTTACGAGTTATCTCCGTATTGAAAGGCGGTTTTGAATGAAGTAGAAGGAATTTATTGATCGAAGGTTTGATATTGCCAGTTATAACGCTTCCCGAACAGTTTAGTTGACGCGAGTGTATAGATGCGCGACTGCGGTTACGAGAATATATGGATGAGGATTGCATGTGTGCTCCTAGTATCTTGTACTGGGCACGGCTCGAGTCTGTGGGATTGCAGACTGATGCTTCGAGACTGGGGAGGGTAAGGAAAGGAAACCAAGGAGCCGGATTCGTTGACACACCTCGTGAGAAGGGTACCGAATATGCCGTCGCAACCTTGGGGGAAGGTGATCACTAGGGGAATGATGATTTGGTTGCTTTTCGCCGGTTTATATAGGCCGATAAATGATGCAATCCAAAATATTCCGAGTAAAAGTATTGTTTCATCGTGCTGATTCATGGCTGCACTGGTTAAAATAATAGCTGAATTGTGTCAGTGTATTTCACTGGAAATCGATGCATTTGTTGATCGCATGTAATGGACTTAAGGTCCGTTACAAAGTTATAATTGTAAGGCGACGATATATAATCAATGGTTTCATCAAGACTTTGCTGCGAAATTCCGAAAATTCAAGTAGATAGTGGTCATATAATCTTCCGCTGCCTCGGTGCGATGAATGACAGCCAGAAACACCGCTTAAGACGGGAATCCGATTTGGGTACATCACTAGCTAAGCCTGGGCACGCGGCAGCGAGGCGCCCCAAAGTTAAACAAACCGATCCGTGATTAAACAGAGGGCTTACGGGCGGCCAATAGCAAAGCAAACACCGCATCCCGCTGAAACAGCAGCCGCCCAGCGAAAAGTAGCACCCTGTATAGCCTACCCGGCCATCCGGTCGGACCGGACGTACATCCCGCGCTAGCAACAGGCGAAAACGGTAAACGACGATTGCCGAGCTAATAAACATCACAACGAATATATTGTTCCAATAAATATTGAACGTTTACATCGACTCTGTGCGAGCATGCAACTGTCAGTCCTTGACAGGGTTGATAAAAATCATGATTTAAAAAAATCATGATTTAAAAAAAATACAAAAAATCGGATTAATTTGATTTAAATCCGATTTATTTGATTTAAATCAGATTTTTTGATTTTTTCAATATTTGTATTTTTTTAAATGTGGAAGTCAGGAAAAACACAATACAATTGTTATTTATTTAAATATGTTTAAATATCATAAACCTTCGGCTACGTAACGACCAAATTCGGTTGCACTGCACATCAGAACACTGTTGACTACGTAACGACCAATATTGGCGGCTTGCTCCCGGAGCGCACAGTAAAATTATTTTCTAATTCGAACGCGTCCTAAAATCCATACCAAATATCTCATTATTACCATAGATACATAGACGGCCCCTAGAATAATTTCGCGCATCATTTCGCGGATATTTCTGGTAAAATTCCATTGTCAAACATTATAATTTTTTTTTTCGAGAAATTATCAAAATTTGTTATTGGTTTTATGAGCTAATATCTAAATATTTTTGTATGTAAATAAACAAAACGAAATATTGCTTTTGATATAGAATCTAATAAAGATCACGATAGTATTTACAATTTCTAAATAGGGTTCCGTATTTTTCCGTAAGACAAGTACAACTTAGAAATGCCGAGTTTTTTTTCCACTTTTTCGACTTTCGACTTTCACATTCGATATTAATAATTATCTAATTGTTTTACAAAATGAGATTTCAATATTCTATATACTAAATTTCAATGCGATTATTGCACAGTTATTCTTCTAAGTAGTTCCATATTTTTAGTACTTTTTGTCGAGCGCGGCGATATTGTAAGAAATTCCAATAAATTGCCGCGGCCTGCCATGAAATTATGCCGCTACTCGAAGAGTTAACACAAATCAACATTATTAGTTCTTATAAAAAGTAAAAAAACGGTAGCATATTTATTTGCCATTTATTTTACAAAAACTATTGGAAACTACAAAAATCAAGGAGTTCTTACTTCTAAATCAAAAACATTTTTCATTAATTTTTTTAAAAACAAATACCGTAGCGTTTTTGTCATATTTATCAAGAAGTGAACAAGGAAAGAAGGTCTTAAAATTAATAAATTAAACCATATGGGTTTCACCGCAGTCGCAGTCACTTACCTATATTTACATTATACTTACTTTATTATACTTACCTTATTATAGTAGTAACAGTAACTTAGATGTTATTGGTTTTGTAATTTGTTCGAATTTAGTTTTTCAAAAGGAAGACTAATTTAGCCGCCTTCTCGTTGCCTAATCTATTTCTTATTTTGTTGTCCACCAAATTGAATGCCGAAAAATATTCTTTCGACCCCAGCGGATGAAGCAAGTGTACTTAGCAGTTGCTTCATTATATCCAATTCTTCTTCGGTTATACATTTTTTCATATTATGTATTGCTATCCACCAATCAGTAGGGGCGGTTTTCTCTATGACTTGTTTATTAACTAATGAATGTCGGGGGAAGTCCCTTGACATTTTTTGACTGAGGTTGTAATTTTTTAGTTGCAGTAAAAGAATATTGATTTAAATCATTGTTTTTTTTTTAAATCACTTGATTTAAATCGCGATTCAAATCACCGAGTTAAATCAAATGATTTAAATCATCGCAACCCTGGTCCTTGACTAATCAATCAATCACTAACCGTACTAGCGGTTTCAAAGACGGTGAAAAATTTGGGAAAAAAAAATTACCATTGATCAATATCTTTCTTGGCAGTCACAGATTAATGAAGTCAGCTAACGCATATTTGCTGGATTTCATAGTCTTCGGCGTTTGCAAAGATTTTTACCAGTGTAGGTTAAGAAGACCATAGCTCAATCACTGTTGTTGCCTATACTAGACTATGCTGATGTCTGCTACCTTGACGTCACTAAAGAGCCATCCTTGACAAATTAGAGCGGTTGCAAAATGTATGCATTAGGTATATCTTCAATGCGAAAAAATTTGATCACGTCTCTGAGTATAGAAGCAGACTTCATTGGCTTCGAATGCGTGAACGTAGAAACATGCATATTCTTTCCCTTCTTTATAACATCCTCAACAATCCTACCACTCCCTCCTACCTAACCGAAAAATTCAATCACTTCATGGTCTTTCACTCCGTTCCAGTCAGGCTAACTTGGGTTGTCGACTACAGCAGGCGAGCCAGTCACCACAGGAATTTTAACGATTAGTCGTTCTATCTCCCTGGAGTGAGCGTAGAAGACTTGGGACAAAACAGTCCACCATCTAGCTACGCCACAACCCGTAAAAGACCAACGCCTTACCGCGAGATAGCCAGTAATGTTACCTGGCGGGCGACACTCGCGCCCTTACTACCAATTGTGACCAGATTTCTTCGGTCTCTCGATTGGTTACGAGTTCGAGGTCGCTTGCGCGGTCCTCTCCCTTACGAAGCGGTGAAACGGTGTATACCGAATCTATCGCGGATCGGATGGCCGATGGTCATTTCAAGAGCAGTCGCCGTAAGGTCCGCAACCACCCCCGCTCTATAGGAAACAGTACAGCTTCCAGACTCCCCCGACTGTTAGTCAGAGTGCACAATCGATTGGCTTGCGCCGCACGGTGCGCAGACCGTCCAGGAGCGCCAGAGGTTTGATTCCCAGGGGAAGTCCATCGCCCGAACGTCCTACCCAGGTTCGCACCTCATGCGTAGAGGCCGTCGGATGGGTGTTGACCCGTGAGTGTGACCGACCCTGAACAGAATAGGTCTTCGTGGCCAACCCAGCATGGGCCCATTAGCTCCCAAAATTTTACTATTCAGTCAGGATAGTAAAATTGCGATTCCAACTCATATTTCTTCTTTTTTTACTTATTCCTTCACCGTTCATGCAACTAGACTATGGAACCAACTCCCGCCAGACACCAGAAACGCACCAACGGTTTCTACCTTTCAAGTGTCTCTGAAAAAGCATTTCATGTCCCTAAATTCCTAGTTATCCTAGGTCTCATCCCATCCTCTCCTATCCTTTGCTCCTTGCGAATTATTCCAAATCCTAATTTTATTAAAAAAAAATGGCATTTTTGTTACTTGATTAATTTTTGTTATGAAATAATTTTTTCTTCTTTTTTTGTTAATTTTTAATTTATCTCTTGGCACCTAAATTTTTACACTTCCACGAAGGTTGGCTGTAAAAGATTGTATTTTGGGCAATAAGTCCGCCTTTTGTATGTTTTTGTTTAATGTGCAATAAATAATCTCTATCTATCTATCTATCTAACTAGCTGTCACAATGACGACCACGTTAAACGATAATTTTTTTATTAATATTTTTTTTAAATATTTATCGAAGCGCTATGTTTTCCGGAATAAATAAATAAAATAAAACAAGCCACAGATAGAGCTCGACAACTTGCCATTCACCTCGAACGAAATTTACTCTTGTTATTTCTCATTTTCACGCTCAAAGCTGCCGAGATTGCATTGCATATTAGACGATTATTTCTTGGCGGCGTTTGACATTCGACGCACGTAGTATCTCCTCCACCCGCGGGCCAGACGAGATTCTCTCATTAGCTCAGTCGAGTTTGAGCAGTGTCAAAGAAAAAGGAGGATGTGTGAGTCACTTCAAGCACAGTATGCCGTTAGCAACTAGGGTTGTTAGAAAGTTTTAACGATTAGTCGTTCTATCTCCCTGGAGTGAGCGCAGAAGACTTGGACAGAACAGTCCACCGTCTAGCTCCGCCACAAACCCGTAAGAAGCCAACGTCTTAACCGCGAGATAGCCAGGAGTGTTACACTCACCCAGCGGGCTTACACTCACGCCCTTACTTCCAATTTCGACCAGATTACTCCTTCTCTCGATCGGTTACGAGTTCGAGGTCTCTTGCGCGGTCCTCTCCCTTACGAAGCGGTGAAACGGTGTATACCGAATCTATCGCGGATCACGGCATCCTTTGCCCGGCTGTTCACCCAGGATCGGGTAGCCGATGGTCGTTTCAAGGGCAGTCGCCGTAAGGTCCGCAACCACCCCCGCTCTATAGGAAACAGTACTTCTTCCAGACTCCCCCGACGCAATCGATTGGCTTATGCGGCACCGTGCGCAGACCGTCCAGGAGCGTCCTACGCACGCTCGCACTTCATGCGTGGAGTCCTACGCACGTCGGATTCGAGGCCGTCGGATTCGTGTTGACCCGTGAGTGTGACCAACCCTGAACAGAATGGGTCTTCGTGGCCAACTTAGCAAGGGGCCCTTAGCTCCCTAAAGTTTTACACGACTGTCCAACAAAAAAGGAGTCTAACGTATCCAGGGTTCATCTATGTTTATTTTCCGTTTCTTTATTCCACCATGACTTCTAAATGCTTAAACCGATTTCGAAGTGACTGGTATTGTTAGAACCGTTATGGCATCCCGAGTGTCATAGGGTACATAACTGTCCAAATATCAAGTAACTAGTTGCCTAAATGTCCAAATGTCAAAATGTTAATAAATTATAAAATCGAAGACTATCGCGGTTGTTTGACATTATAAATAGGACAGAAAACGAATTTACCGCGTGAAATTTGTAGGACCCGACGTTTCGGTGACGTTGCAGCCGCCGTTGTCTAGGGTAGACTCCCCTAGACTAGTCTACCCTAGACAACGGCGGCTGCAACGTCACCGAAACGTCGGGTCCTACAAATTTCACGCGGTAAATTCGTTTTCTGTCCTATTTATAATGTTAATAAATTAACATAAATATATCGTTTAGTGTCAATTAAAAGGCCTGATAGAGTACATTTTGAAAATATACATCTGTCGATATGGATAAATACATAAACCACAAATATTTAATAAAAAATCCATTATGAAAATAATTATAAATACAATAGCTCTTTTTCTGTAACAGCAGAATGGTTTTTTTATTCTTTTACATATATTTAATTGTTTCTGACTTTGGTTATTGTTAGTATTGCTTTTATTGACTATTTGTTGCATTAGTTTTAGGATATTGATTTCTTTGATTATTTGTTTCATTTATATTTATGATTATTTGTGTTTCAAACATTTATTTTTATGATATATCTAACTGTATTTGCAATTTTGGATAAATTAAAGACCTTTTGACTCTTGGTGATGCTTTCTATTGCCTAGATCTAGAAAATGAGTGCTTTTTGATGAATTAAAGACTATCGACTACTGATGGTGCGTTCTAGTTCCTAGAGATAGATAATGAGTACTTAGAAATACCTATCTACGCTTGTTTCTAATATGATGATCATGGCGGCGATCACGATAGGGGCGTGATTTCTCTATCTCTGAGCAGGATTAGACGTAGACGATATTGCTTCTAGACCAGGAAAAGCAGAATCTAATTATAAATCTAACTGTATCAGGGATTAGTATATTTTTGAATGATGATAATATTTACTTAGACTATTTTAAATCTACTGAAGTCTTCCGACGAATCCAACTCGAATAGGCAGCATTCGGTAAACTATGCCTATATCTTCTCATCACAAATACCGCATAGCTTCAAGACGAAAGTATATAATTAGTGCGTGTTGCCGGTGATGTTATACGGCAATGAGACGTGGTCGCTATTATCCCCATACACAAGCTCAAAGTCACACAACAGTCAACAGACTGGAGGATGGAGAATATATGGTAGTAAGGGCGCGAGGATTACTGCTGGATTCACTTCCTAGTGCGGTAAGGGGCCGTCCACATATTACGGAATCACCGAGGAGAGGGGGGATTGAAGCTGAGGTTTACGCTTGATTAAGTGGGGGGAGGGGGGGGGGGTGCCTGTCCTGTTTACGTAATCAACTTTGGTCACTGCATGGCATTTTTTTTTGGTCTAATCCTGCTCGGAAATAGCGCAGTGCCGCGCCGAAGATACCCCACGTGCGTGATGTGCTTGATAGTTCACGCGCTCGTCTGCGATTGAGTGGTCCGGGCCTGTTCCTGCGCGCGCTGGCAGTCGGTGGCCGCTCTGCGTCGCGGCGGCACGGCTGCAACTCTGGCCTAGCGCGCCGCTGCACGCTCCAACTCCATCGCGGAAAGATTACCGTGTGGCGCATCAACTATGGCGGATTTACACATGGAGTTTCTTCGTACGTACGCAAAACCGTTTTCGCTACTCTCTAATTGTTTTAGATTAAAAATGCATATTAAATGTGCATTTTTAAATGCATTCCTAAATATTTTTTATCTTTAATACCGCTTATACAGCCACTGCTGTCTGAAGATTGGGATGTATAAAACAAATAAAAGAGTTTGAGATTTTGTAATTATCATTTTTTATTTTTCTTATTTTATTCTTATTAAGGAAACATTCAGCTGTTACAATAAATTTGTTACAAAATTATTAAGTTAAAAAAATAAAGCTAATTACATGTTTCCACTTAAACATTCATAATTTCAACACAACAATATATTATTTTTTTGAAGAATTAACACAAATAGGGAGAGGTGGGAACTGGGAAAAAAGGAGTCATAATAAGTAAATAAAATTTTATGTAAATACACGTTCCATAATATAGTCATACATATTATTTAAAGATATTCTTAAATAAATATTATTTATAATATATTATATATTGCGATTATAATGATAAATCAATGCCGTCATTAATAATTGCTTTCTTAAGTGCGAATGATGACGTATTGAATACGTCAATATCGCCGAGCTGCGTATTACAAATTTTACATACTCTACACATTTTACATACATGAAACAGTTTTGTGCATAATTAGTACTAACCTGCGGAAGCTGGAATAACTCCGTTTGGCGAGTGAGTCGCGATGGTACACGGAAAGATACCATTCCAAGAAGATCAGAACAATCAATGTAACCTGCCAATATTTTATGGAATCATAAAATAAGTACATTTTAAAATGTTTTTTTTCTACATACCGTCTTCAAACACTTTACAAAGCTGATTTCACGATTCTTCACATTTTCTGCAAATTCGGTTGATTACGTTCTGGGGGAGGGGTCAGGCCGCTGATTACGTCTGTTAAGTTGACATGGGGGAGGGAGTGGGGGGGGGGGGGGTCGAAAATCCCAAAACGTGTATACCTAATATGTGGATGGCCCCTAAGGCGTTGGACTCTGACGGGCATGCTGGCGCGGCTAGACAATGGTGTGTTGTGTTGTCCATGTTTACCCTATGGTTGAATGAATGATCTAATATAGATATAAATAATGAACTGGAGTGGCGGGTTCGCCCGTAGGAGTTAAAAATTATCAAGTATATATCTTTGTTAAAGCTAAGATGAATTTAAAAGCTAAGGTAAACTTTGTTATCTTTGTTAAAGCTATGATGTTAAAGCTAAGATCTTTGTTAAAGCTCATATTTGATATCTTTGTTAAAGCTATGATGAACTTGGTTAAAGCTTCAAGATGAATATCGGCCGTCTCGATTGTCCGCCTCTCTCATTGAATGCACCCACGACAAATCAGCTTTGACTATTTAAATTGAAAACTAATAGCTCTAGGGGTAATGCTGAATAATCCGTTACACGGAATCCTCTGTGTGGTCTGTCCGTTCGGCTGAAAATAAAAGCGGACAAATCCACTCAAACGCAAACGTCCATCTGCACGGCACATACGGCGAAACGGCATGAATTGTTTTACCCCTTTTTTTGTTTTGTTGAGTGTCCGAGCAGGCGGACGGATTTGCGAAAACAATGAAAAACAGGCTGACTGAACGCGACATGTCTTTGAGCGCGTTAAAAATATATACAGGAGGTAGATTTAATGGAGTGAATTGAACGTAATACGGTGGTTCAGAAACGTTATTGAATACAGAGATAAAATTACGTTAGGGCACACTGAAATCTCCATGAGCGTTAGAACACTTTTTACACAATTGCCCAACAAAAACAAGATTGTATAATGTTGAGGGTTCACCTATGTATGTGTTGGAGACTCGGTCCAACATACCCACAACAAAAAAGTAATTTCTATAGAATCGAAATCGCAAACACGCTCGAATATACACGAGCCAGCTGCAATTGATTTCCAACTAAATTCGGCATTTTATGCACAGTCAAACGATCACTAATATCATTTCTTCTGATCGATACGAATTGACACACTTATTTCTTACCCCACACACAGGATCGAGTGGCCCAAGGTCATTTCAAGAGTGGCATGACAACAGGTTAACATCCACCCCCGCTGCTTAGGAGACAGTTTATTTCCATAGTCTCCAGACTCCTTCAGCAATTAGTCAGAATGCACAACCGATTGGCGTCGCCGAAAGGTGCGGAAACCGTCCAATAGCGCCGGGATGCAATCCCGCCGGGAGAAACCGGTCTACCAGCTTTGAGGCCCGAGATTCTTACCCAAGATAGCCTTCCACACGAGGAGGCTTCTGAATATGAGATGAATTGTGAGCTGAGCCGATCCGAGAACAATGTATATCTTGTGGCCCAAGCAGCACGAAACCGTTCGCTACCACTCAAGCACACCAGGAGGATTCTTGCGGCACACCATTGTACCATTGTACCCTGTTGAAAACCATTGCCGATTAGAAATTTAGATACTATCTTACATTACGCTTCAATAATTACCATATATATCATATTATTAGATCATTGATAATGACAACCCCACGCGCCTGTCAGCGTAAATTATATGTCACGTGAGGTACCCCGACCAAAATTGTTGATCGGCGGCTTTCGGCAGTTCGTATAAAAATAATTGTCCCGGATGACATTTAATTTAATATGACTTAATTGGCATTTTCTAATGTTGTAACCAGTGGCATGACTAAAAAATATGACCCCAGTGCGAAATTGAACAAAAACTCCCTCCCTCACTTACTTACATTCATTATGGCATATAGGGTGTAATTACTGTATCCCTAGCTAGCTACATTACATATTTATATTTCAGCTACTTTAAAAATCGACACATTTATTCCAGGGCAAGTTCTTCGAACATGTTGCGGAACAAGTTCCCAAGAACTTTATCGATTCGACGACTTGACTGATTCTTTTTCAGAATCGTCAGCTAATCTTGGAACTTGATACTCCCCTATGTGATTCCCAACCCGATTTCGTGTTCTGATTGGCCGGTGTCGGCCGTTTACCAGTGAGCGACGTATGCCCATCGGACTGGGCTCTGAGCGTGCTTAGTGCTGTAACGGATCTTAAGTACCGTCACATGCAATCAACAAATGCATTGATTTCCAGTGAATTACATTGACACAATTCAGCCATTATTTTACTTCGTGAAGCGATGAATCAGCACGATGAAACAATACTTTTACTCGGAATATTTTGGATTGCATCATTTATCGGCTTATATAAACCGGCGAAAAAGCCACCAAAGTATCATTCCTCGAGTGATCACCTCCCCCAAGGTTGCTACGGCATACTTGGTACCCATCTCACGAGGTCGCTCCACGAGTCCGGCTCCTTGGTTTCCTTTTCCGCCCTTTTTCTTATCGAGAAGCAACAGTCTGCATTCCCCACAGACTCGAGCAGTGCCCAGTACGAGATACTAGGAGCACAAGTAAAATCCTAATCCTCACATCCTCGTAAATTCATTCATTCCGCGAGTCACTTCATCCGCGTCAATATTACCTATTCGGGAAGCGTTACAACTGGCAATATCGAACTCTCAATCAATTCAATAAATACCTTCTGATTCACTCAAAATAGCCTTTTAATACGGAGATAACCCGCAACTCGCAAGTTGATACCACCACCTCACACCGCACAACCTGGAGTCTAGTGAGGGGTGGTCCCTTACAGTGCTTTGAGCTAAGGGCAATTCGGATCGCGTCCTTTATTTATTAAATGATTTCCTGTATTTATAATTTCAATCGTCTTGGGTGGAAATAGTCGGTAAGTATTTCTCAGCTATATCCTAGAGCAACGACATGCAGACGACATAAATTTAAATATTGTAAAAACGAACTAATATACTGTATTAATTACTGAACTAATATACTAAAAGCAATAAAGAAGTAACTGTATGTACGTGGTGATAAATTTAAATATTGTAAAAACGAACTAATATACTGTAATTTAAATGTACCTAAATATTAAGTTTCTACAACCTGTTAAGATTTTTTGGAAATAAATTGAAATTGAAAAAAAAAAAAATTGACACCTCATGTACTGTCGTCTATCCTAACCTTACCGCTGACGATTGAAGGACTGTCAAATTTCCAGAATCGCAAATATCGTCGAGTGACGACAATCGTATATCGTGTCGTCGCTCCAGAAACCTACAAGAGGCGAACGACAATGCCATCCAGGCCGCGTATTTTTGGAGAGACGTGTCCTAACCAGGCCAATCATTTTCAATTATGTCCTAATCATGTTCAATTTCATGACACGTTAACGAACGAACTTCTACGCCAAGCCTATGACGGGTGTTACACGTTCAATCTGGCATCAGTTCAGACCGCGACCTTGATCATGAACTCACTGATGGACTGATAGAAATTATCAAAATGTTTGAAAATTCATCAATACGTTCCATCAGTCAACGCAATAAACGATCAGTTTCCAGTCAAATAAAGTTGTCAACTACAACGGGCGAACCCGTCACCTCAGGAAGTTTTAACGATTAGTCGTTCTATCCCCCGTGAGGTGAACGCAGAAGACTTGGACAAAAAAAGTCTACCGCCAAGCTCCGCAACATGCCCGTAAGAGGCCAACGCCTTAACCGCGAGATAACTAGATGGGTTACCCAGCGGGCTCACACCCACGCCCTTACTTTCAATTGCGACCACATTACTTAGTTTTATCGATTGGTTACGAGTTCGAGGTCGCTTGCGCGGTCCTCTCCCTTACGAAGCGGTGAGACGGTGTGCACCGAATCTATCGCGGATCACGGCATCCTTTGCCCGGCTGTTCACCCAGGATCGGGTAGCCGATGGTCGTTTCAAGAGCAGTCGCCGTGAGTTTCCCGCCAGTTTCCCGTCAGTCTGACCAACGTCACGAACTGAACTGATGCCAGATTGAACGTATAACACCCGTCTATCGAGCGATGCTAAACACGAAAATGCGCGTTGATGCCGGACGCGAAATTGCCTCATCGGGGAATAACACGGAATCCGCACGACAAAATTAAGTAAGTCCATCGTTGCGCGAGCCCCCCGTTTTGTCATCGGTACGAAAATATTTAATTTTCCATAAAGTTTTGCGGACTCACCGCGGATTCGCCCGAGGAGAGAGAGAGAGAGAACACTGGCCAACTTTTCAGGGCTTTGGGAAATATTTTCTCATCTGATTGAATTTTGTCCCTGCTTCGAGAATATCGAATTTCGTGAATTATTTCCATGAGAGTCTTCTGCTTCTTTGCATTTTTCTCCTTTTCCTATCGAAGTCGATATATTTTATTTTCTTTTATTCAGGAAAATAACAGTGTATAAAAGTAAGTAGCCAAACAAGATAGATATAAAAATTACACCAGAGACAATTTTCCACTAAATGATAACATCAAGATTATCTAAATGATAAGAGAAAGAAAAAATCGAGAAAAGAAAGAGGATAGGAAGGGAGGGACCAGGAAGGGAAGGAGGAACATAGTAAAAATAAATACATTATGTTGATGGGTGTCCACGTATTTAACAAATTTACCAGTACGATATTTGAAGTTGAGACAGGTACGTTGGTATGAATAAGTACAAGTGCAAACAGTAGATAATAAGTAATAAAATTTAAATAATTATTAAATTTTAAATATTAAGTGTTAAATATCGCCCTCTTTAACAAATTTCTGAATCCAATGTTCGATTCAGCGAAGATATCTATTGATGCGTATTGATCATCGTAAACCCTACACACACGGTTTAAGAAAGAGTTTTTACGGTAGTTGTTATTGCAACGGCTAATGTGAAACAATGAGGACTGTCTTGTCGTTCTCGATGGGGTCCGGAAAAGTATTAGCTGGATCAAGTCCATGCAGTTTAATTTGTTGTTTATGATTTTATATAGAAAGACTAGATCATGGTGCATCCTTCGATCAGCCAAAGAAGTAAACTTGTTCGAGTGGTGAACGTTGATGCCGTAAGAATTGTCAAGTGCGAAGTAAAATCTATAGTTTAAATATTTCAAAAATTTAGTCTGTATGCGCTCGATTCTGTTATTATGGATGGCATATGAGGGGTTCCACACTTGCGAGCAGTATTCAAGATGCGGGCGGGCGTAGGCATAGTAAAGCGTTTTAATAGTGTGTAAATTAAAAAGTGATTTAGAGGTCCTTAGAATGAAACCCAACATTCCAAATGCTTTTCCCGTTATTGTGTCGATATGATCAATAAACTGCAGTTTGTCGTCCAATAGAATACCTAGGTCTTTAGTAACGGATTTAGAAAGTAAAGACTGACAAGTAAATATATTAAAAGGAAAAAAAACACGACTGCCCTTACAAAAAGTGTTTTTTATTTATATGGGTTTTTAATGAAATATTCGTGATAAATTTATTGACAGTTGGACATTTACTACTTACTACTTACGATATATATGGACATAACTCGGGACAGTCGATATATATGGACACGCTCGGGATGACATAACTATTCAAACAATACTACACATTTCTAAATCGGTTCAAACGTTTATAAGTTATAGAGGAATAAAGAAACGGAAAACATACATAGATGAACCCTGAACTCATTACACTCCTTTTTTGTTGGACAGTCGTGTAAAAAGCAAAAACTGTAATAATACTAATTAGGTTTCTAAAAACAAAAAACTTAATTACAACCTCAGAAAAACGTGGAAAAGTCATTGCCCTTGATCAGCATTTCCCATTACAGTTCCTCCTCAGCGTCAGCCGAAGCTTCATCGAGGTACCCCACCTATGAACCTGACGGGAAAGAATGATCTTGGTCATTCTAGGTCCACCGTCAACGCGTGGATCTTGTTCATTTTTCTCCGTCACACGTTTTCTTCTCCCTTTATTTTAAAAGCAAACTATGATCTACATATATCATATGGATAAATGTATCTACATGTATCTTTATGGATAAATACATAAACATAAATACATAATTTATAAATATAATAGTTCTAAATATAAAGCTAAATAAGTATTTATAAATATAAAGCTGCTGTTCACTTTTTGTAACGGCAGTCGTGTTTTTTATTTTTTTTAAATATATTTACTTGTTTTCTGAGGTGTGTTTTAAGCAAAATGTATTTTTTTAGAAACCTAAATATATTTGGTTTACAGAGGAAATATATGTTTTCGTCACTCAAACCCTTGCTAAAATGTCATTTTTCAAAATAGTATTTTTTTTAATGGGATAGCCACAAATTTTTAAGAGTTGGTATTGATAATTACTCTCCTTAACCCTTCAGTTAGTAGCTCCACTAACTGCGATTGAAATTCTATAATTTTCGGTTAGTAATTGCAGCTGACATATCATTTGGTGTGATAGGCGTATAGTACGTTATAACGAACGGCGCCCAATTTTCATATCCCCTCATCCCTCCCCTTCAATTAACGCCAGCTTAATTAATTAACCGTGAATTATATAAAAGGCTTGATTGCCTAGTCATCGCTATACATATACATAATGGAATATGCCAGGACGGGTGGGGAATATACAGTCATAGCAATATACATATATCTGGATATGTCTATGCAAATATGCTATAATCCTCGAGTGCGTCGCAGGAAGATTAATTTAGATTTGGACGGCATTTTCGATAGTTTCAGATGCATTCATTCTTTGCATATTTGTGGATTTTTTATGAACAGTGCGCCGTCGACTACAACATTCGAACCCGTCACCCCAGGCTGGTTTAACGATATGTGATCGTTATTTCAGCCGTGGGATGAGCGTAGAAGACTTAGAGACAGTAGGGCGGTGTCGACTATAACTGGCGAAGTCGTCACCCCAGGCTGGCACAACGATGGTATAGATCGTTAGATACACCCCAGGCTGGTATAGATCGTTCTTTCAGCCGTGGGATGAGCGTAGAAGATTTGGGGACAAGACAATCTACTGTCTAGTTCACCAGCAACCCGTTAGAGACCGACGCCTTACGGCGAGGCACCGGGAAAGGTAACCAGCGGGCAGCCTCACCCCCTAACTACCAGTTTTGGAAGGATGTCTCCGTCTGGAATTAATCTTCAGGATACCTCCCGACTGGTTACGGGTCCGAAGTCGCTTACGCGACCTCTACCTGTTGTATTACAGCGGTAATTCAGTTTGAATTTATCGCGGACCTAGGTGTTCTTTGACCGTAGTGACACACGGGATCGAGTGGCCCAAGGTCATTTCAAGAGTGGCATGGCATCAGGTCAACATCCACCCACTCTGCTTAGGAAACAGTATATTTCCAGTCTCCATACCCCTTCAGCAATTAGTCAGAATGCACTGTAACCGATTGGCTTCGCCGACCGGTGCGCAAACCGTCCAGTGGCGCCGGGATGCAATCCCGCCGGGAGAAACCGGTCCACCAGCTCTGAGGCCTGAGACACGGGAGTCTTACCCGGGGTAGCCTTCCACTCGAGAAGGCTTCTGAATAGGAGCTGAATCGTGAGTTGAACCACCGCACCACCTAAGACTTAGAGACAATGCAAATCTACTGTCTAGCTATGCCAACATGCTCGTCAGAGGCCAACGCCTTACGGCGACGCACCGGGAAAGGTACTTAACGGTCAGCCTCGCCCCCTGACTACCAGTTTTGGAAAGATATCTCCGTCTGGAATAAACCATCAGGATACCTCCAACCTCCCGACTGGTTACAGGTTTGAAGTCGCTTGCGCAATCCTCTCCCTAGAGTAGCAGTGATTGGTGTATACCGAATGTATCGCGGACCACGGCATCCTTTGACCAGATTTCACCCGGTATCGGGTAGCCGAATGGTCGTTTCAAGAGCGGCTACCACAAGGTAAACAGCCGCCCCCGCTCTATAGGATACAATACTGTTTACAGACTCCTTCAGCTGTCAGTTGGAATGCATAATCGATTGGCTAACACCGCACGGTGCACAAACCGTCCAGGAGTGCCCGAAGGTCGACTCCTAGGGTAAACTGCCCCGTAGGTCAGAGTCCTAGCCGGGCTCGCATTTTTGCGTGGAGGCCGCCGGATGACCCGTGAGTTTGGCCGACTCTAAACACATGGCTCTTAATAACGTAACTGCAACAGGGCCCATTAGCTCCCTCCAATATCAACATGTTGAGCCCCCCTGAGACGATTAAGACCATTTCCAGAAGTCTGTCTGTGTATGGAGATTTTTAAATAATAATGAACTTTCTTCAATTTATTAACAATCGATTTTTATTATTATCAAGAAGCCGATAATATTTATTTACTGACAGTTCAGGAGACGTGGATGACTGATAACAAAATGGGTCAAGTCGATAAAACGCTTATTAATCGTTGTTTGTTTAAATAAGTATTGTGAAATCGTTTTGGAGCTATGATTATTACCGTTACGAGAGGGAATCAAAATATAAACTAATTTTTCTTGGTTATTTCGTGTAATAAATCTATACTCGATACAGATAAAACTAAATTCCGTGTAACTTAAACTTAATCTATAAAGATATCGACATTTCTTACTTGAACCAACCTAAATTCAGCGAGGCTGTCCTTAGCTCACTAGGCGTCTTATGAAGTAAGTATATAATACAACTAGCTGACCCGTGCCCACTTCGTTGGGCGGTAAAACTTTTTACTTGTGATGAAATTATGAGTGTGGTTTGGTTAGTACTGAGTGCTATGATTTATTTTCTGACTGCCAAAAGAAGGGTTATATTTTTACTGCATATGTATGTATTTATTTGCATGCCAATTTGACTATATTACCGTTATTTGTGAGTGTCTTCTTGTGAGTGAGTGTCTTATTTGTGAGTGTCTTATCTCTTTAACCATTTATGCAGTAAAAGTGAAATTATATGCAGTAAAAGGGAAAAGTCTTTTGTTTTAAACACTTGAGACGATAAATTTACTTATTTTTATATTTATTCATAATTGTTGATAATATGACCAATAAACATGACCTATCGTTAAGGCAGCGTATTATCTCTCATAGTTAAGGCAGCGTTCGTTAGAAACGTTTTCGTTCGACCGTTTTTTCCGACTTTGAAAATCCGACTACCACGAAAAAGTCTTTTCATTTTTCGGATTAATATATAGCCTATGACACTTACGAATAACGTGGCTTTCTATTGGTAAAGTACTTCCTACAACGTCACATACTTTACCTCTTTCTAATATTAGTATAGATAAACATACAAATTGTTTCAAAACACGAAAATGAGAATAGCAAAGAGTATAATTTGAATACCTATCCTACATCCTATCCTACATATATCCCATCCCTCTCCTTCCCTATCCTTGCAATAGTTCGATTGTAATTTAATTTAATTTAATTTAGCGCAATGCAACTTTTGATTTACCTTATAAGAAAATAATGTAGGAAACAATTATTCGGCCAGCGAAACACTGTATTAAGATAATTAGTCATAATTAATAAAGCGCTGTATGTTTGCCGAAAATAAAATAAATAAATAATATACTAATATTATAAAGAAGTAATGTTTGTAAGTTTGCTTTATCGACGTGCGCTAACGAAACGGTTTGATGTATGTGATGACAATATATGACAAATCACGGGTATTAAATAGATATAATATTAGTCATTTACAATAAGTTTTTAGGTGTTATAGTTATAGAGATATCATGAAATTAGTAACGCGTGCAAGCACCTCGAATATCTAACGGGCGGCGGCGGCTGCTGGCCCGGCAAGGTCAGCGTTCAGCGGAAGGCTGCGCGGGTGGCGAGAAACAAGACGCGTATGTCTACGAGATAGGTGGCTCGCATCTGAGGGGGACGCCTCTAAAGGGGATATCTAAAGGTAGCGTTTAAAAAGGCAAATAAACGCCACCCTACTAAAATTAACAAATCGATTCGAAACTTTACTCGAAGCGAAGCCGCGGGCAACAGCTAGTTAAATATTTTTCTTTTTTATTAGATTTTTCTGTTTCATTTTGATTATATATACATGCTACGGCCTAGTTAGGCAGATTTCGCAATTAAAACAATTTAAATGTATTTTTTTTTTAAATATATGATTATTATTATTAATTATTAATAATATTTAACACTTGTCGAATTTCAGGGGCATTAATGGCAAGACGTACCAGAAAATTATTTTACCTGCATAATGTGAACATGTTGTATTTTCCTTTTTGGAAATTATCATTCTCTTCATACGATAAGCCATTTTTTTTTCATCGCGAAATTATCGCTAAAATCAATTTATTTATTTGTTACAGATGGCGCTGGAGACCGCGTGACCTCACTGCGATGGCCGCTGACAGTTGACGGCCGCCATCTTAGCGCAATGGCCGCCGGCAAGATGGCCGCCGTCAGAATGGCGTCGTTTCCCGCGCGGTGGTGCGTGTTTGCGCGCAGGGACGCGGTCAACCTGTTCTTAGTGATGCTAGTGTCGTTCGTGATCTCCGTGTCGAGTGCCAACCTCAGACCGATGAGTGAGACTCTTCAGCGAGCGTACGCGGCCAGCAGAGGACCGAGTCCCGGAGCGAAGAAGCTGCTCAATATACCTGAGGATGGAGGTGAGTCATTTCAATCTTAAAGCAGTCTTTACATTATCTACTCTTACGGCTTATATTGACTCCTTACCTATGGAGCTGCTGTTATATTAAGGAAATTTAAGATAAAATAGAAGACTATGGCGGTTGTTTGACATTATAAATGGGATAGAAACGAATTTACCGCGTGAAATTTGTAGCATCCGACGTTTCTGTGACGTTGCAGCCGCCGTTGTCCAGGGTAGACTGAAAGAGTTGTCAATCCGTTGTTTTGCGGGTAGGCCGCATACCGCTGCCGCCACTGCGTAGGTTATAACGGTGGTGGGGGGACGGGCTCGGGGCGGGAATTTCTGTCTACCCTGTCTACCCGGGCTCGGAGCGCGCGAAAGTCTACCCTGGACAACGGCAGCTGCAACGTCACCGAAGCGTCGGGTGCTACAAATTTCACGCGGTAAATTCGTTTCTATCCTATTGATAATGTCAAACAACCAACAATAGTCTTCGATTTTATATAACATGGTAATGTAAGAATCATTCCAATATTTTTCTCAGTGCAGAGCGGCACAGCAGTTATCGGCTTAGAAGATGCCATGTAACTTCTCCTGTCTCATCCTTTCACCATAATGCGCCTGATCCATCCTAGGCCTCTTAAAGATACCTGCCACAGGGCGCGCAGCCCTGCGACGCCACAATGGGCACGGTTCAAACGGGGCCCCGCTAAAGACTTCCTTACGAGGCTCGTCTACTCACGAATTAGTCGGAGTTCAATCGTGCAGCGACTACAGAGCGCGATGCGTGAATTTTTGTTTCAAACAAAGATTTATTTTTTAAGTACCCACTTCATTTGAAACATTGTTACATTGTACATTTCTAAGAAAATTGCTCTAAGAAAAATACGACGATTTATTCATCTTCCGGCCAGGCGCATTCTCCCCTGCGGAGACTGCAATATGTATTTCGCTGCATTTACCGTCCGATTGCAATGGCAAGAGTGATTACAAATAAAAGAGAAATAGATTAAAAACTCGCAAAGGGATTCCGAACAACTGCGGTACCCGGAACGAATACGCGGACAATGCTCTCTTTCTTCGAATGGAAAAGCATCTATTCGCGCAAAGTGATCAGCACGGAACAAGTACTCTATAATAATACGAAGAAAGAACGATGAGATTGTGTGTAATAAGTTAACAGTAAAAACACAGCTGTTATTAAAATGCTCTTTCCTGAGACAACCCTGAGTGCAGCAGCCATGACATAGTGGAACTCAGAACGGGCTGTCATAATTGAATAATATACAAAACTCCATGTCTGTCCTGTTGACGTTGGAGCCCTCTTGTTGAAAGCCAACCCTGGGTGCAGCAGCCATGTCATTGTGAAATTTCGAAACATCGAGCTATCATAATTGAATGCGTATACCAAGTGATGTGCTTGTGCTGTTGACCATGAAAGAGTATTCTCGTCGGAAGCCCATCCCGGGTGTAGAATCACGGAGCTAATGGGCCCATGATGAGTTGGCCACGAAGACCCATTTTTTCACTCACGGGTCAACACCCATCCGGCGGCCTCCAGACATGAAGTGCGAGCCCGGGTAAGACTCTGGCCTTAGGGCTAGTTTCCCCCAGGAGTCAACCTTCTGGCGCTCCTGGAGTGTAAGCCAATCGATTGTGCATTCTGACTAACAGTCGGGGGAGTCTGAAAACAGTACTGTCTCCTATAGAGCGGGGGTAGTCGTTGACCTTACGGCGACTGCTCTTGAAACGACCATCGGCTACCCGATTTCGGGTGAAACCCGGACAAAGGATGCCGTATTTCGCGATAGATTCAGCTGACACCGTTGCACCGCTAAGGTAGAGGACCGCGCAAGCAACCTCGAACTCGTAACCAGTCGGGAGACCGGAGTAATCTGGTCGCAACTGGAAGTAAGGCCGCGAGTGTCAGACCGCTGGGTGACATTTTATTTTATTTTATTTTATTTTGTTTTCTTAAGGATAACTTACAGCCAATAATTTTGTAGTGAACAAAAATAGGAAGCTTAGAGCCATTTACAAGTTACCCCTGATGATGACAATAATAATGTGAATTTAGAACTGATATTAAGCATAAAGAAGATATTAAACAAGAAGATACTAAATTGTACAGTAGAAAACATGTTGACAACTGTAATAAAAGAAGAAAATGCTAAGCCTGGTCATCACAAAATCGCCCTACGACCTGCTTCCTTATAGTATCTATATTCGTGAAAAAGGGGTCAATATCAACATACCTGGCTATCTCGCGGATAAGGCGTTGGCCTCTTACGGGCATGTGGCGGACCTTGACGGTGGACTGTTTTGTCCTAAGTCTTCTGCGCTCACCTCATGGGAGACAGAACGATTATATTTCGTTAAAACTTCCTGAGGTGATGGGGTCGCCCGTTGTAGTTAACAGCTCTAGTTTTTGTAGATCCAGGTCATGCCATAAAAATGCATTATCATCGGAACTGAACCAACGTGTAAAATTTCAACTTCATAGGAGGAAGTAGAAGTGGAAGGGAAAGTGGTTCTTCAGTCGACTGCTCGTATTGGCTTTATAGTCACCGGGCCCAGTTGGCTTTGGCCCATGACGTCATCCGCAAGATAACTAGCTTTGTGCGGGGAATCTCGTGAGCCGGGTCCAGCCCCTACTTGTTCCGACGTACGTAACAAATGGGATCAACTGCACGGAAAACATTAACTACCCTTCAGCATCAGCAGTCAGCATAGCCAACAGCGCATAGACTGGATTTCGAAATGCACACCCCTCCTTTTATATACGCATCAACCCTTCCGCGTGAGTGGGGGTAATAAGGGATGTCATGACATATTTACCGTATTATCATAGCGTTTATTATGTAAAAAAAGTCATCGTCGGTCGTTACCCGAAATTGACGTCGCCGCGGAGTATAATCAAAAAGCGATTTGAAGCCGGAGCTGCGGTTGCAGTCCGCGCGCGTAGCGAATGATGCTCTGCGAGACCGTTATAGGTTATCGCGGGGTTCAGCGTTTGTACCCTCGGCTATCGCGCGCCGGCATCGCTAATGCACGGGTTGACTGGGCGAGACGTTTGGAGACAGGCGACAGTGACTGGCGACAGTGACTGGTGACAGTTACTAATAACTGAGAAATTCGATTACATCGTATCGCCCTGAAATGAGGGCGTTAATGGGCCCTTGCTGAGTTGGCCACGAAGACCCATTCTGTTCAGGGTTGGTCACTCTCACGGGTCATGACTCTGGCCCTTAGGGTTAGTTTCCCATAGGAATCAAACTTCTGGCGTTCCTGGACGGTCTGCGCACCGTGCGGCATAAGCCAATCGATTGCGCACTCTGACTAACAGTCGGGGGAGTCTGGAAGCAGTACCGTTTCCTATAGAGCGAGGATGGTTGCGGACCTTACGGCGACTGCTCTTGAAACGGCCATCGGCTACCCGATCCGGGCAAAGGATGCCGTGGTCCGCGATAGATTCGGTATACACCGTTTCACCGCTTCGTAAGAGAGAGGACCGCGCGAGCGACCTCGAACTCGTAACCAATCGAGAGACTGGAGTAATCTGGTCGCAATTGGAAGTAAGGGCGTGAGCGTAAGCCTGCTGGTTAACACTCCTGGCTATCTCGCGGTTAAAGCGTTGGCCTCTTACGGGTTTGTGGCGGAGCTTGACGGTGGACTGTTTTGTCCAAGTTTTCTGCGCTCACTCCAGGGAGATTTGTTAAAACTTCCTGACGTGACGGGCTTGCCCGCTGGAGTCGACAACCCTAGTAGATCGTATCGCCCTAGGCAGGAGTCACCGTAAGCCCTCTTGTCCACACGTTTTTTTTCGCCTTGAAAATCCACGGTTAATTCGCCGTGTCGTCAGTGGGGCATGGATCACGGCGGCGCCGTCCGTTTTTCCGCCGTGTCCGTAGACGCTTCTACACCCTTGTGCAAATTAATGTGGACAAAGCATATTTTTCATACTGGTAGAGATTTTGCTTCACGTTTCGTTATGTCAACAATATTAGCAGCTGTCAACGTCACATTAGTGTCAGGTAACCTCAATCAATCACACAGGTGTGTTGTTGCATGAGTAGTTTTAAAATTTTTGAGTGTTTCGACTTTTTGGCGATACGTCTGAGATTTTTTACTTTTTCTTTAGTTTTCAGTGACAGTTTGGGTGTATATGAGTAATGTATATTTCAATAGAAGTTCGTTCTAAGGTTATTACACTATCTAAACATACTGAAAAGACTCAAAGGAAGATTGTAGAAGAGTGCGGCATTTCTAAAAGTGCATTTAACAAACTGATCAAACTCAATCGAGAAACTGACTCAATTTCACCACGAAGAGAGGGAAAATGTGGCCGAGGAAGAAAAACCACCAAGAAAAATGATATGTGTTTGTTGAGGAACAGTAAAATAAACCCCACAAAGACCAGCGAAGACTTACAGAGAGAGCTAGCTGTTACTGGGACAAGTGTACATGCTTCGACAGTACGGCGTCGTCTGCTAGAAGTTGGGCGAAAGGCTCGAGAAGCAACTCTTAACTGCTGTGATGAAGAAGAAAAGGATGGTTTAGGCACAGAAATATAAAGGGTGGACCCAAGATGACTGGAAAAGGGTGTTGTTTTCAGATGAAAGCCATTTCTTTGTCCAGGGCATGCGTCATCAGTTTGTTCGCCGGACCGATGGTGAATCAGTTTCATTAGCTCACATTCAGCAATCAGTCAATCATCCGTGAAGCAAATGTTTTGGAGCTGTTTCTCCTTTAATGGTACAGGACCATTGGTACCCATCATAGGGATGATGAATAGTGAAAAATACATAAAGGTTTTGCAAGATAGAATGGTCCCTGAGCTCTCAAAAATAAATTTGGAAACCCCCATTTTCCAACAAGACCTGGCACCTTGCCATTCATCGATGATTGTAAAAAAAATCTTCACTGGCAATGGGATAAACGTTTTTGATTAACCTGGCAACTCATTAGACCTCAATCCAACTGAGAATTTGTGGTCTATCTGCAAGATAAGGCTCAGAAAGATGGACTTCACAACGAAAACCAACTTGATCGAGTCAGTGATTTAAGTGTGGCATCAGGATCCAAAAATTCAAAACAACTGCAAATCGCTGGTATAATCAATTCCGAAATGCATTAATATGGTGCTGCAAGCCAAGGGTGGACATATCAAATATTAATTTTATGACTTTGTATCTGATTATATTTTTTGTAAGAATAAAACACATTTTTAAAGAAAAAATGTTTTGTCCACATTAATTTGCACAAGGGTGTATGTATAGTGACGCACACCTCATTGAAGAGCGCGCCTAGACACGGCGAATAAACCGTGGATTTTCACGGCGAAAAAAAAAACGCATGTGGACAAGAGGGCTAAGGTTTCGTTCTTGTCCAAGAGGCGTTTTTTTTCAACGTACGGCGTGTTAGCCGCGCCGTAGAAGAAAATGTGACCTCTTGTCCACTGCGCGGTTTTTTCGCCATACGACGCGTTAGGTACTTACATTTTGTAAACAACTTTTCTAATTTTATTTTTTTGATTATTTTTATTGATTATTTTAATTTGTGGTTTTAGTAAATAAATCTTAAAAATGATTTTGATGCCCTAAGATCAATAATGAAGTAACTTTATGTACGTGGTAATAAATTTAATATTGTAAAAACGGACTAATAGACTGTAATTTAAATGTACCTAGAGATTAAGTTTCTACAATCTGTTAAGATTTTTTTGGAAATAAATTGAAATTGAAATTAAGGTAACGCAATATTTGTCCGCCGTGAAAACGTCCGGTAACATTGACAAGCTCTAATACATTTCCATACAACACTGATACAAATTTTGCTGTAGATAAACACCTCTCGCCGAGGGGGAAGTGCGGTGCTACGGTTTTCGCATTATCCTTGTACAAGCTTCGGAAACCTACGTTTCCCTAGTATCCTTGTCACTTGCGCGGCCTTTACTTGGCGTTAGCGGTAATTCTGTTCAAATTTATCGCGAATTGAAGCGCCCGTGCCCGTCAATATCACACGGATTCGGGAATCCAACGGATCTTTTCAAGGATAGATAAGTCAGGTCGACAACTACTCCCGCTGCTTAGGAAACGTACGTTTCCGGACTCCCCACGGTTGTTTGCCGGCGTGCATAATCCATTGCCTAATGCCACACAGTGCGAAAAACCGCCCATTTCTGCCCGAGGTGTTCCCCGAATCGAAACCTCCGATCCCAACCGTCCACGACATTAATTACAGCCGCAGGCAAAGTCTACGACGGCCCTTCCAGGTTAGTTCCTCTTCCAGAGAGCTACCGGACGTGAGCTGAACCGCTGTATGTAACCATTAAGAACCAATAAGACAGAGGGATCGATTAGTGTATGTTTTAAAGTTTAATGATCAGCGATTCTTGAGTTATAAACATTGTCTTTTAACTCGAGAATGTCTGGGCCGAACTCGTACAGCTAATTCAAATACCATAAAAAAACTCATTGATTTTAAAGGTATACAAAAACTACAAGAAAACCCCAAAAGGATTAATAATATGTAAATGTCTTCCCCAAAATTCCGACAAATCTCCATACGATTGTTCGACGCAATCCATTCATCTTTTGTTTAGAATTGAAACAATAGTTGCCGCAGTTAGTATGCATTTAATCATCACTAGTTGTGCTACTGTCTCTAGTGACGTGTTTATTTAATTCAGCTTCCGCGGACGTTGTCACAACGAAGCGACTATCCTTACTAGGGAAGTAAACGATACGGAAAATTGGGGTTGTACGACAAATTTGATTTTAGTTATTTAGTCAATTGTCTAAGTCTATATTATCAGTCCATTTTATCTAAGCTGTCATTGCCTCGCGTTGACTGCAATATATTATACCATAATAAAACTAATACATATGATTAATATTTATATTATATTAATATTTATTTTATTTATTTATTTATTTTATTATTTATATTTATATTATATTAATATTTATTTCCATGACCATGCTATATCAATATTTTAAATATAATTATAAGTTTAATTTGCATTCGCTTATCTATTTTCTATTTTATCATATTTTGTATTTTTCATTTTAATATTATGAGCACATGAATAAATCTTTGCCATACATAGAGTTTTCCTTGGTACGGGCTATGGCCTAGTTAGGCAGATTCTGCAACTAATACAATTGTAAATTTATATTTTTGAATGAATAAAATTATTATTATTATTATTATTATTGATGCAACATAGTAAAAACACATAGTAAAATCACATTTTAAAAAACAAGCTTTTATTAAAATGTTCTGTCCCGAGCCAACCCTGGGTGCAGCAGCCATGCCATAGTGGAACGTAGAACAGGCTATCATAATTGAATACTGGACTATCATAATTGAATCAGCATAATTAATTTCGTGTTTGTGCTGGTGACCGTTGAGGAGTCCCCTCGTTGGAAGCCAACCCTGGGTGCAGCAGCCCTGTCGCGGCAAAACTTAGAACGGGCTATCATAATTGAATGCGTTTACAAAATTTCGTTTCTGCGCTGTACCCTCGTCGGGAGCCAACCCTGTGTGCAGCATCCACGTCGTGGTGAAATTTAAAACGGGCTATCATAATTGAATGTGTATACAAAATTGTGTGTCTGTGACCGTGGAAGAGTAGCCTCGTCGGGAGCCGATCCTGGTTGTAGAATTAGATCAATTGAACTGAACTGGACCAAAATGTAAAATTTCAACTTCATGGGATAAGAGGAAGTGGTTCTAATTCAGCTTGCAATATTTGACCTAAACCAACATACATACATACTTAAATAGCAAGGTAAATAAAAGCTTGTAAAAACAGCCTATTAATGTAAATTTTAATAAGGCGATTTTTCTGGTATAGCGTTGTTACTTTTAAAGTCGCAAGATGTATATAACGATTCTATTTTAGTGTTGACTGTTAATATTTGCAAATGTAAGATCGCCTGATCTTACATTGTATGATTCCGGGTTCGATTCCCGGCTGCATCGCCATTTTCCGTTCGGACAAAATTAATGTCGATCAAATCTGTCGATCGAATGCAATAACAAGACACACACTACACACATACTTATAAACACTTCATAGTGGGTTGATTGTAAGAGATTGTTGTATGACAATAAACCCGGCCATTGTGAACTTCACAATAAAGAGTAAAAACAAAAAAAAACATTTAATATTTAGACACTTTTTCTCCCATATGTCAGCGATTGAATTTGTGTCAATTGTGAAAATTCCATCAGCAAATTAAATACACAATAAACGATTCAAATAAAACAAAACAAAATACATGCATGTGGCAAATAAAATAAAGTTTTCATTAATAACATTTTGTGAATGTGTGATTGTAAGTTGTAAGTTGTAAGGTGATGGTGTGGAATTACTGTTTATGGCCGATGCGTCTGTACGACGACCAGAATACTTATCCGAGTTGTCTCGATACCTCGACTTGAACAGAGAATAGATAAAACACCGTATTAATATTTATACTATTTAATTACTGTTACAAATTAATTTAGAGGGATGACTTACCAGCAGAGATGATGTGACTTCTTCATTATGGCGACGCCGCCTTCCTCGATCTGACAGAAGAGCTGGCCACCAAGGTGGAAAGGCTACAGAACGTCTGTATCCGCTTCATTTTTGGCCTCAGAAAATATGACCATATTACGGAATGTCGTAGCAGACTGCAGTGGCTTACCACCAGGGAGACGAGACAGGTTAGAACTCTCTGCCTCTTATATCGAATCCTCGCGGATGGCGTGCCGCTTTATCTTGCCGATAGGTTCACCGCGTTATCGGCGCACGGCCGTCCCCTGAGATCAGAGGGCAATAACCTGTTATCCATCCCTGGCCATAGCAGTATTTTTTTTTCATACTCCTCCGTGAAAGCTGCACGACTCTGGAATGCTTTACTAAATGATGTTAGAACAGCCCCCAGCATCTCCTCGTTCAACGCCAGGCTCAAGGAGCATATAACCCTAAAATCCATAAATTAACCAATCCACCTCTCCCCCCTTCTTTTCGCTTCCCTTTCCTTCCTTCCTCTCCTTCCTTTCCTCTGCGTCCTTATTTAATTTTAGTCATTTGTTTTACTTTTTTTTATTATCGGTCTCTTTCTAGTTTCTGTTCGTTTCTTTTTATCATTTGTGTTTTTATTGTTCTTTTGCGTAGCCAACGTTCTAAGTATGTTATAAACTTAAGCTATAGGTTAGCTGATAGACATTGCTGCAAGGCAATAAGCTCGCCTTTTTTATTTAAAATAAAGAGTTTATTATTATTATTATTATTATGTGACAGAAGTGATCGAAGTGACCGAAGTGATTTAAATTATTACATTGAGCTTTTTATATACTCGTAAACCGTGCGAACTAATACATATAGTGGGGTTAAAATACGTCAATAAAATACTGCTAAATATGAAAGACACGAATTAGATGATTCTTTAAAATATATTAGTTATTACCATGTTAACACAAAATTGCATTTTATACTAAGAATTATACATTGTCATCTAATATTCTTTGCACTGTTTTCGATCTTCGAATTTCAACTTTTTTGACTTATGTATTTACTGTTACAAATTGAGTTTAAAAAAATATCAAATTTATCCAAAGAGAAAGAGCTCAACGTCTTTCGATTGGCTTTTGATCGGTATATGCACGCTATCGTTTGGGGCTCTCTAGACGATCAAGCATGATTGACAAGCTTCGCGTCGCGGGCAGGGAGGGGATCGTAAACCGCAGGAAATATGCAAATATTTTTTTGTAATATTTACCAAAAATACTTAATTTTGTAGTTTATACTAGGAAGTCACGTTAATTAGACGTAATCGGTTGATGAATGACGTGACTCCCTGGTATACCTACACAATTAGGATTTTTTGGTAATTATTTTTAAAAAATATTTATGTATTTCCTGCGGTTTATGATCCTCTCCCAGCCGGCAACGCGAAGCTTGACAAGCATGCTTGATCGTCTAGAGAGCCCTTTAGGTTGAATTCCTTTACACTTATCGCTGTACCCCATTTGGTCACGGCAAGAGTTGAAAATGTTGTGTTCGAAATCGGTCCACCAGAGGGCACCCTAGTCATATTTCAATCATGAAATATTGGACTTAAATGCTTGAAAGTTGTGTCACAGATGCCTTGTTAAGCCTAAACACACATTGTAAAATTTTGGTTGGTATATCTCCTATACAAGCTACATTAATAACGAATTTACCGCGTGAATCTTGTAGCACTTGACGTTTCGGCGACATTGCAGCCGCCGTTGTCTAGGGTAGACTGAGAGAGCTGTCAATCCGTTGTTACGCGGGTAGGCCGCATACCGCTGCCGCCACTGCGTAAATTATAACCTTGGTTGGGGAGCGAGCTCGACGAGCACGAATTTAGAAAATCCGTCGTGCATCCAACACTCACTGTATCCTGTCTTACGTCCTTGCGTTCGGCTTTCGGCGGTGGGAACATTATAAGAAGAGGGTTCCACGTAGAAGAGAGTTTGTAACCGTTGTCTCTATTGAAGATCGGGGTTCTTCTTATTTCAATGGTTTCCCGGATCATGCGAGGAAAGTAGAATGGTTCTTTGGATACCACAGTGGGATTTTGAAACTGCATCCAGTGGTTACTTCCGCTATCGTTGCCGAAACGTCGGGTGCTACAAAATTCACGCGGTAAATTAGTTTTTTATCTTATTTAGTATTTATTTGTATTTATTTATTTTTAGGTAAACCAACAGCTAATTATAATTTAACAAAAAAACGGAGTAAGATAACAGAGAGCAAATTAAAGGTTTTCACGTTTAAGTAACGTTGTAGAAACATATGTGACCTTTCAATTAAAGCTATCGATTAAAAATACATCAAAATTATTCAACAATTAATGCTAAAGAATTCACTGTTCAGCCGCTGCCTAAGCTGAGTAAGGATGATTCATGCTACACCGGGCCGGGGCCGGGCCGGGCCCCGGCCGGGACACGGTCAGATATCTATAGTATACTTTTGTATGAAGCAATTCATGCTTGGCCGTGCTCCGGCCGTGACCGGCCGTGCCACGACCGGAGCACTGCGTCGAAATGGCGGTGGATATTGTTTTCCCGGCTCCGGTCTGCTAATGTTCAATGGGAGAGATAGGCTTCACAAATCTTGAATTTTGTTTGGTTAAATCACGTTTTATTTTTCCAAGAAATATACTAAAGCATTCTTTAGACATCCTAAAATAACCGTAAAATTTGCTCTCATCATCTATTAATTCCTTGTAGAGCATGGCGAATTCTCCCTCCGATTGTCGTTTTCTCCAGGCTGGATGTACACTCTATCTTCTTTTATTAGATTCAGTTCGTGTTTCCAATACTTCGTCTTCAATGGCAATTGCAATAGCTGCCAACTCAAGTTTATTATTATTTAATATTATTATCGCCAAAATAGATGGACACAACACTAGTTATCGCGGACACGGCCGTGGGATAAATAAACTCGGAAACAGCCCGGTCACGCCCGGTGTAGCATTAAGAATGATTCATGCTACATCGGGCCGGGGCCGGGCCGGGCCCCGGCCGAGTCGTTTCCAACGTGCTCCGGCCGGGCCAGTCATTCATGCTACACCGGGCGTGACCGGGCTGTTTCCGAGTTTATTTTATCCCACGGCCTTGTCCGCGATAATTAGTGTTGTGTCCATCTATTTTGGCGATAATAATATTTTTTAATTTCTATTTTCGCATGATTGATAAGTGTGTTATTAATGCAATTTTCACAACTTGAGTTGGAAGCTATTGCAATTGCCATTGAAGACGAAGTATTGGAAACACGAACTGAATCTAATAAAAGAAGATGGAGTGTACATCCAGCCTGGAGAAAACGACAATCGGAGGGAGAATTCGCCACGCTCTACAAGGAATTAATAGATGATGAGAGCAAATTTTACGGGTATTTTAGGATGTCTAAAGAATGCTTTAGTATATTTCTTGGAAAAATAAAACGTGATTTAACCAAACAAAATTCACGATTTCTGAAGCATATCTCTCCCATTGAAAGATTAGCAGACCGGAGCCGGGAAAACAATATCCACCGCCATTTCGACGCCGTGCTCCGGTCGTGGCACGGCCGGACACGGCCGGAGCACGGCTAAGCATGAATTGCTTCATACAAAAGTATACTATAGATATCTGACCGTGTCCCGGCCGGGGCCCGGCCCGGCCCCGGCCCGGTGTAGCATGAATCATCCTTTAATGACTGGCCCGGCCGGAGCACGGTGGAAACGACTCGGCCGGGGCCCGGCCCGGCCCCGGCCCGGTGTAGCATGAATCATCCTTTAGTTATTACTCGTACAGAATAGATCAAAGTCAACGCGTTTATTCAAATCATTGAAATTGTCACTTGTTCGCCACAGAAATGCATTTTCCCTATAATTGGTACTAGCATGAGGAACATGAAGAGCAGGGTTAAATCTATTGAGTTTGGAAGGAACACGGAGATTAATTTTATTTAGTAAGTCGGGACAGTTAATGTTATTGGAGGTGATTTTTAGCAAAAGTCCGCGGTTTCACGCCGCTTAATCATGGCGAGGATATGAAATTTCTTGCATAAATTGAAATAGCTAGATGATCTGTATGGGATTTTCAATAATGTCAAATAACCGCGATAGTCTCCGATTTCATAAATATATCAACGCCTCGGGTGGCGTGATTCGTTTCTCATATAAGGGCCAACAGATGGAACGGAACTCAACCTGGTTCGTCCGCCGATCGAGAGATGGCGCTCATCGTTTTGTTTTTAATGTAATTAATATTCAGATGAAATCAGCTACTCGCCGGGAAAGTCTTGTGGTGACGCAATCGTCTTTTTTAACAAGCTTTTATTAGGTCGACCTGTATGTAACTATGTAATGGAATCTAAGGTAACTAATTTAACCATCTTCCAAGGATCGTAGCGTCATGAAAATTGGCAGCTGTATGTAGTTCTGATGACAATACAATAATATGGTACTGTCGAACTGATCTGATGTGGAGTCGGAAGATATGAACTGGAACTTAATGATGGAACATCGTATCATAGTTGTGTTTGGACTTGTTAGAAAAGTCTTGGAATGAACTTTGACCACGATTAGGTTTCAAGGTCTGATGATGAAGCCGGAATATAGGCACTGGCATTCCGTGATGGAATATCGTATCATAGCCGTGTTTGGATTTGTTAGAACTGTCTTGTAATGAACTTTGTCCACGTTTAAGTCAAGCGTGTTTTTGGTGTTTTTTGTAAACTATTAATTTATTTTATTTAAGTACGAGTTTTGAAAATAATATTTACTTCCCTAGTGTACGATGTGGCTTACAGCTTGTTTCGCTGCATACGCGATGCTGCGACTCTGTATGCATTCTAATCAAGCGAATGAAGTTGACAAGGCTTACAAATAAAACTGACATAAATTCAGCTTATTTTATCTCTTTTATTATTTACTCAATTTTATTTTCATGGTTCTTGGAGATGGAGGCGGTAGTATAGTAGAACCTCTATTATTTAGCTATCCGGATAACCGAAAGTCCAGAAATCGATCTTGTTTGTTTGTTTGTGTGTTTCTACTCTTTATTGTGAAGTTTCACAATAGGCTGGTTTATTACTGTGACGGGCCACCCCTCACTAGACTCCAACTTGTTTGATGTGAGAAGGTGGTGTCAACTTGAGGTTTATCTCCGTATTGAAAGTCGATTGAATGCATATCAGAAGGTATTTATTGTATCAACTAGGGTTGTCGACTACAGCGGGCGAGCCCGTCACCTCAGGAAGTTTTAACGATTAGTCGTTCTATCTCCCTGGAGTGAGCGCAGAAGACTTGAGGACAAAACAGTCCACCGTCTAGCTACGCCACTATCCCGTAAGAGGCCAACGCCTTAACCGCGAGATAGCCAGGAGTGTTACCCGGCGGGCCTACACTCACGCCCTTACTTCCAATTGTGTAGATTACTCCGTCTCTCTATTGGTTACGAGTTCGAGGTCGCTTGCGCGGTCCTCTCCCTTACGAAGCGGTGAAACGGTGTTTACCGAATCTATCGCGGACCACAGCGTCCTTTGCCCGGCTATTTACCCAGGATCGGGTAGCCGATGGTCGTTTCAAGAGCAGTCGCCGTAAGGTCCGCAACCACCCCCGCTCTATAGGAAACAGTACTGCTTCCAGACTCCCCCGACTGTTAGTCAGAGTGCACAGTCGATTGGCTTACGCCGCACGGTGCGCAGACCGTCCAGGAGCGCCAGAGGTTTGATTCCCAGGGGAGACTGGTTGACCCAGTGTCCTACCCAGGCTCGCACCCCATGCGAGGAGGCCATCGGATGGGTGTTGACCCGTGAGTGTGACCGACCCTGAATACATGGGTCATCGTGGCCACCTCATCATGGGCCCATTAGCTCCCCTGGGAGCTATTAGCTAAGACTTGAGGACAAAACAGTCCACCACTATCCCGGCTACGCCACTATCCCGTAATAGGCCAACGCCTTAACCGCGAGATAGCCAGGAGTGTTACCCGGCGGGCCTACACTCACGCCCTTACTTCCAATTGTGTCCAGATTACTCCCGTCTCTCGATTGGTTACGAGTTCGAGGTCGCTCGCGCGGTCCTCTCCCTTACGAAGCGGTGAAACGGTGTTTACCGAAGTGCACAGTCGATTGACTTACGCCGCACGGTGCGCAGACCGTCCAGGAGCGCCAGAAGGTTGATTCCCAGGGGAAACTAACCATAAGGCCAGAGTCCTACCCAGGCTCGCACTTCATGCGTGGAGGCCGTCGGATAGATGTTGACCCGTGAGTGTGACCAACCCTGAACAGAATGGGTCTTCGTGGCCACCTCAGCAAGGGCCCATTAACTCCCAATTTATTGTATCAGAAGGAATTTATAGTAATTTATATTGCCAGTTTGTTAACGTTTCCCGAATATGTCAGGGGTTGTGCGAATGCGGTAGCTATCTGCCTGAAGTTACGAGGGTTCATGGATAAGGATTATAGTTTGTGCTCAGAGTACCTACCTCGTACTCGACACGGTTCGAGACTGTAGGAGTTCAGACTGATGCTTGTTCGTCTCGATATGAGGAAGAATGGAAGAGGTACCCAAAATGGTCGGACCCGTTGACGCAACTCGTGAGAGTAGTACCGGGTTGATTCCGCCGCTGCCTTGGGGGGAGTGATCATTCGAGAAATGATACCCTGGTGCTATTTTCGCCGCCTTATAAAGGCCGAAAAATGACGCAATCCAAAATATTCCGAGTAAAAATGTTGTTCAATGTAACTGATTTGACTGCGTCTCAGCATACGCTTAAGAGCCTTATTACAAAATAGCTTAGGTATTCTTTTAAAATGAGTTGAAAAAATGAACGCATTTTTTTTTGGATGTAACTATAAAAGATAGGATAAATAAATAAATAAATAAATAAATAACTATTCAACCCTGGGAGAAAACCGCGGCACTGAGCGCTCTTCTCTTGCGCAAGCAAATATATACACAATTTCTAATTGTTTTTTGCAGTGTTTTCTCCTTTCTAATGACAATAATTTATATTATGTCGTATTGCTAAAAGAGTGAACTTTAATATAGTATAAGTATTATATAAGAATCTTATTTTATTTCTGAGAAAATTAGAATGATACAGGAAGATTTTTTTTTAATTTTGTGTAATTGTAAGTAATGTATACCTTGGATATGTGGTCAAAAAACGAAAAAATAAAGCCGTAGTGTACATCAAGAATACATGACGGACATAAAAAAAAATAGTATACGGTTTTCGTTGTAGTGATATTACTGTATTAAGGAGCTCAAAGTTTGCCTTCCGAGCGTTTTACGAATAACGACTTTCGGAAAATGGGCTGAATAAGTAAATAATATTCGTTATATCTAAAATTAAAGGCCGCTATGGTCAACATCAAGAAATGGTCCAGGTAATTCAGTAATTAAAGTTTGTAGAAATCTCTTCATTTCTTGGAATTAGAACGCCAAAAATCCACTTTTCTTGCCTTTCTGGAAAAAATATGTGATAGGGCTCTTAACCAAAGTACTGTGAATGCATTTTTTTTGAGATGCAGACGGAAATATCCGTTTTGAGCTCCCCCGGGACGATTAAGACCATTTCCAGGTTGAAAGTCTGAACGCTTCATCCGTTTGAGCTGAAATTTGGCATCCAGGCATCATTTGGTCGTTGCAAGAAATGATAAGAATGAAATCTGTCCACTAGGGGGCACACGAGTCATATTTCAATATCGTAATATTGGACATAGAGACTTGAAATTTGGTACACTTATGCCTCGTGGGGTCGAAATCACATTGGGAAATATACAAGCTGCACTAATAATATTTAAATTGCGCCATACATTTAAATCAAATATTACCGCGGCGTCGCCCGCGACTAGCCGATAAACGTACCGTGCCGTCTGATGAGTCGCAATGGGACTCATCCGGCTGAAAGAGGAGGCTCGTCGATTTTATTTATGAAATTAATATTCAGATGAAATCAGTCCTTGGCTGAAAGTCTTGGAGTGACATAGCCGATTTTCTCCCACCTCTATTTGATAGAAATAATCAAAAACGTGATATAAATGCGATAAAAGCGTTCAATTCCAGTGCACAAGTTTAATGCTATAATACGTGCTGGAATATGGAGTGTGGCTGTGGGGGAAAGCTCCTTGAGCCCTGCTTGCATTTCTGATGTGGCCGACGTGCGAACGGATCGCTTGCAACCGCGGTTTAGACCGAGATATAGGCGAGGGCTGCTGGGAAATGCATCTTCCATTTCGCGCGCGAATAAACGCCATCTCAGGGGAATATGATGCGCCCCTGAAATTTAACACAGAAAATAAAAGCAGGTACGAGGATTTACCATTATAAATAAAAATGATGAAAATGTACACAGGGAAGAGAAATGTAAGATTTTACATAAAAAATAACTTTGAAGAGATTCCAAATAATTGACTATTTTAAATTAATAATGTAATATTCTTTAATACTATTTTTTTTACAATATAATAGTTAAATTGTTGACCACCTACAGCACCATGAAAATTAATTGGAACAATGAGTTTTTCTTCGTAAAGTGCTTTATCTATACTAATATTATAAAGAGGTAAAGTTTGTGAGGTTGTAGGAAGTAATCTCTGGATCTACTGAACCGATTTTGAAAATTCTTTTTCCAATAGAAAGCTACGTTATTTGTGAGTGTCATAGGCTATATATTAATCTGAAAAATGAAAAGACTTTTTTCGTGATAGTCGGATTTGCAAAGTAAGTCGGAGAATAAGCGGTCGAACGAAAGCGTTTCTAACTAACGCTGCCTTAACGATGAGAGATACATGATTAAGTTCTAGAGAAAAGTTGTAGAGCTTGATAATGCCTACACAAAAGTCAGCGACAGCATATGTCTAACTTTTATATTTAAGTCACCAAAAGTAGTATTTTATATTAAAAAATAATTTAAATCGTTAGGTCATGTTTATTGGTCATATCATCAACAATTATGAATTCTTATCAAAATAAGTAAATTTATCGTCTCAAGTGTTAAAAACAAGAGACTTTTCCCTTTTACTGCATATAATTACTGCATAAATGGTTAAAGAGATAATACGCTCACAAATAAGACACTCACAAGAAGACACTCACATAGTTAAATTGCATGCAAATACATACATACATATGCAGTAAAAATATGACCCTTCTTTTGGCAGTCAGGAAATAATTCATAGCACTCAGTATTAACCGAACCACACTCATAATTTCACCACAAGTAAAAAGTTTTACCGCCCAACGAAGTGGGCACGGGTCAGCTAGTTGGACATAAACATACAAACAGTACTGGTAGTTATAGATTGTTAGTTTTAATATAGAATGTGCCCTCCTTTTGCGTCGATAACACTTTCACTTTTGTAAGCATAGAATTTACCAGATTTTAACAACTTCCTTTCAGTTTATCATCGTGAAACCAGACTTGAATTACTGCACTGGTCATCTTGGTTTTTGTTGTACAATCCATCTTGGAGAGTTGTTTTTTGCAAATGGCCCAAAGGTTTTCGATCGGGTTGAGATCGGGAGAGTGTCCTGGCCATTCAAGTACAGTAATTTGGTTCTGTGTGATAAACTGTTTCAATTTTTTCAAAGAATAGCATGGGGCGAGATCCTGTTGAAAAGTTCCCTCGTTCCCTTGTGGAGCTTCCGTATCATAAGTTTTGATTAGATGATGTAACCGTAACTGGAATGATGAATTTTCAAATTCAAAGTCAAAATTCAAAATTCAAACTTCTTTATTAATCATGTTACATATATTTTTAAATTCAAAGCCATCCTAACTAGGCCTCGCCTGTACTAAGGTAGACTTAATATAAAAGAAGTTAGAGTTTACCAAAATTTGTCCTTCTATAATAAGATTCCAGAGCAAATGAAAAGCCTTGGAGAGGACCAATTTAAAAAGATAATTATACATAATTTGGTAATAAACCCAAATAATGGTATAAGGGAGTTTGAAAATTCTCAGTTTATTTTCCATGTTGATGATTAATGAAATGCGTAAAGTTTTAAACATAATGGTATTATGATAGCTGACATTCTAATTTTCTTATAATTTATTATACATCTATTCATTTTTTTAAAGTACGAAGGCATATTGCTGGATTGACAATAAAATATATATTTTTTGATTATTCTACATAGAATTTGCATTTCTATTTTGATATATTATTCTCCCTGACTCTTAAATCACATTAGTATATTTTGATTATTTGTATGTAGGTAATATTGAATATAATATTACAGCCATGACAACTATCACGATAGTTATGTTTTTAATAATTAAATTTTTAGCATTTAATTTTGTGACGCATCCAAGTGTAGGAATGCCTATCTACTGGAGTAGTTGATTGTATTGTATTGTAACTTGCTATATAATCTTTGTATATTATGTTATTATGTTGTATATATTGTAGGTATAATATGTTAAATTTAAGAAGATAGATATGTCTCCAAAGTAATAAAGCGTAATAATATTAAATTTAAGTATCCTAAATATACACATACTTACATAAATAAATATATACTTTTTATTTGAAGATTAATCAAGTTTTGGCACTATGGTTTGCCAAATTGTAGTGCGACATTGAGTAATGTTTGAAAGTTTGTAAGTTTGTATATCGGGGATAATCTTCGAAACTACTTATCAGATTTCAAAAATTCTTTCACTAATGGAAAGCTTTATTATTGATAAGTGCTATAGGCTATATTTTATTGTGATATGTAATGGTTTTCAATAAGAAATCACGATATTTGGAAATCAAGTCGGAAAAAAATGAGCTGGTGAATTGCTTTATCGGGGTGCGCTAAAAATAATGAGTGACATTAATGTGAATTTGTTGAAATAATGTGTGACAAAAACATCGGCCTTAAAGAGATCTATAAAAAAGTTGACGACGGCATATACCCAAATTTTATATTTAAGCTACAATAACTGATTTTATATCCCAATAAAGTAAGAAGAACAAGTAAGCAAAGTTTGTTGAAGATATTAGAAATAAAATAAGAATCGTTATCAAAATAAATTAATCCATTATACCGGGGGTTAAATAGAGATAAATAAAGTCTTTTACTGTAAGTATTTAGGTGGTATAGTTATAGAAATATCACGAAATTAGTAACGCGTGGCGAGGAACTAGACGCGTACGTCTACGAGATAGGTAGCGTGCATCTGAGGGGGACCTCTTGCACTATATATCTAAAGTTTAACCCTTCGGCTACGTAACGACCGAATTTAGTTGCACATCAGAACACTGTTTACTACTTAACGGAAAATATTGGCGGCTTGCTCCCGGAGCGCATAGTAATATTATTTTCTAATTCGAACGCATCCTAAAATCCATACCAAATATATCATTATTACTATAGATACATAGACGGCCGCTAGAATAATTTCGCGCGTCATTTCGCGGATATTTCTGGTAAAATTCCATTGTCAAACATCATATTTTTTTTTCTCCAGAAATCAAAATTTTTATTGGTTTTTATGAGCTAATATCTAAATATTTTTGTATGTAAATAGGCAAAACAAAATATTACCTTTGATAGGGAATCTACTAAAGATCACGATAGTATTTACAATTTCTAAATAGGGTTCCTTATTTTTCGGTAAGACAAGTACAAGTTAGAAATGACGAGTTTTTTTCACTTTTTTCGACTTTCTCGTATTTATTCATAATTATCTAATTGTTTTACAAAATGATATTTTAATATGCTATATACGAAATTCAATTCTATCATTGTACAATTATTCTTTTTATGATTGCTATGGTATTTCCATAGTTATAGTACTTTTTGTCGAGCGCGGCGATATTGCAAGAATTTCCAATAAATTGCCGCGGTTTGCCATGAAACTATACCGCTACTCGAAGGGTTAAATTAACAAATCGATTCGAAACTTTACGCCAAGCGAAGCCGCGGGCAACAGCTAAAACGCTATATAATCGATGTTTTTGTCAAACCTCGGCTTGTACAGTAGCGAAAATTCCGACAATATCAATACACTGCATCGATGTTTATTCTCTCAGAACGTTTTAAATTGAAGAAAATGTCGTTTCTTTGCGGCCGCCTTGCGCTGCTCCCGCCTCGTAAAAAGCCACTCTTTATT
>OX155976.1:7067821-7082821 GCA_944548615.1 Micropterix aruncella | reverse complement strand
AAAAGAACGATCTGATATCGTTAAAACTTTCTGAGGTGACGGGTTCGCACGTTGTAGATGACAACTCTAGTTGGTATTGAAGTAGTCATTTTCGCGCGCTAAAGGCATATCTAGGCCCTAATATATGGATGGCTGGAATGTGTAAAATAAGCGTTCTCTACAAGCTTCAAATAAGGTTTTAATCAGGAATTCCAGTACGCGTCTCGTATCTGTTACAAATGCGCGCACCTTTCCGACTGATCTGTGGTTTCGAGCGCAGAGACACGAGGCTTTTGTGTTCGAGTTCAGTCACGACAAACGACTGACAACGGCCCAGCCTATCAATTTGTTCAGCGCGTCGCGGTCTCTGAGACCGCTCCGAGACGCTGCAGAATCGTGACCAGACCGAGAGGCGGATATTTAGGCCAACACAGGTCCGCTTCTGCTGGGAAACTTAAAGAATACACATTTATAATGCCAATACTCGGGACGGGGTATGGTATAAGTTCAACTCTCCTCGTTTGAAAAGAGAGATACATTTGATATTTTTGGCAAGCTTTCCCGGCAAGTCTGATTTCATCTGAATATTAAATGCATAAATAAAATAGGTAAAGTTACATTGCGAGGCCTCGGGCGGCGTGGTTCGTTTCTCCATGCGCCAACAGATGGCGTTACTATTTGATTAAAATGTAAGGCGCAATTTAAATATTATTATTGTAGCCCAAGACTCATGCGTTTATGGTCGCCATACTCTCGGGTCAACACCCATCCGGCGTTCTCCAAGCAGAAGTGCGAGCCTGGGTAGGACTGCGGGCCAGTTTACCCTAGGAGTCAACTTTTGGGCGATTCCGGACGGTTTAAACACCGTGCGGCGTCAGCCGATCGATTGTGCATTCCGACCGACAGCCGGGATGTATACAATAGAGCGGGGGTAGTTGTTAACCTTACAGCAACTACTCTTGAAACGACCAATCGGCTACCCGATAGCGTGGCTGTCCGGTGTTTACCTTTCCCAGTGCCTCGCCGTAAGGTGTTGGTCTCTGGCGTAAATAGACAGTGGACTGTTTTCGTCTCAAGTCTTCTACACTCACCTCACGGGAGTGTAGAAGACTTGGCCCATTGTAGTTGACAGCTCTAGTTGTACTTATATGAGATATTCCAACCTAAATTTCACAGGTTTCGGCCCAACAAGGCATTTGTGTATCAAATTTCAAGTCTCTGTCCAATATTTCGATATTAAATAATGACTAGTGCGCAGCCGAAATCGGTCCACTTTCAACCACAAGGACCGATATCAACCACAATGACCGATTTCAACCACAAGGACCGATTTCAACCACAATGACCGATTTCAACCACAATGACTGATTTCAACCACTAGGACCGATTTTAAACACAACCTTTTCAACTCTTGTCATTGACATTTGGAGATTTAGACGTTTAGACAACTATTTACTTAATATACGGACAGTTAAGATACCCTATGACACTCGGGATGACAACGGTTCCAACAAAACCACATAATTCTAAATCGATTTGAGAGTTTAGAAGTTATGGTAGAATAATGATACGGGAAACTTACATAGACACTGAGAAACTGAAACTTACATAGACACTAGAAACTTACATAGACACTGAACATATTACACTCCTTTTTTGTTAGGCAGTCGTGTAATCTCTAATGTATGTCATATTTTCTTTCTCGGTCCCGTTGTCCTTCGCGCCTGACCTCCGCCGTAACGTATTACGGCTGGCCCGTTTTAAGGAGATACGGGGGAATAATAGCGAAATATATCCATTAACGTCGTCATAAATCACGCGAAATGAAGGGTAACGGGCAGAAATAGATCAGCCACGCGTCCAATAACCCTGTCCGGGAATCGACATCGGAACCACGGCGATGGGAGACAGAAATTGATTGTTTTGTTTTTGTTTTAGATCGACCGCGACGGTTAGTGTATGTGCTTTTATTTTTTTCCTAGACTATCAGATTGCCCGTACTTAACACCTTATGCTTTCGTGCAGCTTGGGCCTGATGACCTGTTTGTTATCTTATCGGGCTTTTCTAAGGTTTTTATGAGCCTTGTAACACTGCGACCTTTGCTGATCTATTGTCTTCGCCACCTACTATAGTTCTGCGCTAAGTCTCGTGTCATTTAAGAACCGCAACAGGCATTTGGCGCCAGATTGTTTTACCTCCTCAGGTTGGAGGTAATGACCACCCAGGTGGGTATATCTTTTACGCATCAGCGAGCCACACTCGCACATGAGGTGCAGGGGTGTTTCCTCTGTCTCTTGGCAGAACCTGCAAATTTTCGTCACTCCTAACTAGGCAGTGCATGTTCCAAAGAAGACGCCATTTTTATACGATATTGTTTAACATTTTATTAAAGTTTAAAGTTTTAAGCCATCGTGTAAGCCAACATTTCCCTCATCATCTGTGCATTATTATCATGATTCCGCTCATTCATCATCATCATCATCAGCCGGTAGTGGTCCACTGTTAGACATAGATCCCCCATAGAATGCCATGACGAACGATCTTGAGCCGCCTCCATCCACCTATTTCCTGCGACCGTGGCAATGTCATCGGTCCATCTTGTCGGGGCCGTGCCACACGTCGTCTACCGGTTCGTGGTAGCCATTCGATAACCTTTTTTCCTCGAAAGTCGTCGCTTTCGCGAGCTATATGGCCTGCGCATTGCTGTTTCAATTTTCTATTTTTTGCCGTACATTACCCATCGGTGTATAATCCCCTAGACAAGCCCTTCGCGCTCGAAAATGATCACTTCAAAACCACTACAGTATGAAAGCTGTCTCGAAAAATATTGGCGCGCTATTCACTTACACACTGTTAATTTTTTTGCTTTCTCTGTCACATGATTTACGAGCAAAGGGTATGTGGAGCTGACTTATTTGTATTTGAGGGCATATCTAGCTAGTACATCGATGACATTACACAGTTCGAAACGTTCTGATTTTTCGAACCGCATTTGAACTAACGACCTCCTGTATCACTGTCGACCTTTCTACGCTAAGAATCTCAATGAATTCAGTCCGGTCGCAACGTCCGTCATCGGCGTCACGCTGTCGCTGTAAAAGATGCCACTCACCGCCTCTATTTATTAGCTAAGAGTGTCACCGCCGCCGCTTTTGTCTCCCTAAAAGAGCAGCCGAGATGAGCGTCCGCGGTCAGATACAATGGCTAACCCCGTTTCGCATCACCGATCGTGACGAGATTCTAGAGCGACCCGAGTACTGTTTACTGTTATGCCAGTGCCCACTTACTTGTGTCAAAGAGCCGCTCAATCGGGCCGGGCCCGACCCAAATGCATCTACGGACACGTACTCAAGTTCCCATTTTTCTAACAAGATTCTTAACACTTTTATTTTAATTTTTATTTATTTCTGAAATTTCACAAAATAGCTTAAAAACAATAGGCTATTTAATTCTGGAACAATATTTCGTTTAATTTAATATATCGATGGCTAAGATCACAAACCTCCTTCATTAACAAGAAAAAATATTAAAAGGAATAAAAAACACGACTGCCGTTACAGAAAGATAACTATTGTATTTATAATTATTTTTATTAAGATTTTTTTCATAAAATATTTATGGTTGATGTATTTATCCATATAAATATATGTATATTTCCGGAATGTAATCAATCAGACCTTTCATTTGACACTGAACACGATATATTAATGTTAATTTATTGACATTTGGACAATTAGACAACTACTCACTTGATATTTTGACAGTTAAGGTACCCTATGACACTCGGGATGACATAACGATTTTACCAATGTTACACACTTATAGAATAAAATAGAATAACTTTATTGTGCTATAAAAATATTACTTAATGAATATTACACAGGTTTATAAAAAAAGACTATTTATGTACAAATGGCAGACTTGTCGCAGTCAACCATTTGATAAAATAATTCCTAATTTCCACCGTACAATATGCGCAGAAGTAGTAAAGATAAATTTAAATTAAACACAGAAGTAGTAAAGTTAAATTTAAAACAAACTTATACAGCGGTTGAATCGTTTAAAAGTTAAATTACGATATAAAGTAAGTTTTGGTGCCCTCAACAGCTTATCGATGAGTTTCAGGGAACTTCCACCCCAGGAGTGAATTCCATACATCCATATTGACTGAGCAAAATCAAAATACGCAGTTTTTAATGTTTACTATCTAAAATTGATCTAAGACCAGACCCCTAAAAATATATGCTAGCTCTCTGGTTTTATTGGTTATTATATTAATGTGTGTCCCATTTTAGATGTAATGTCCCGTCTTAGATGACAATCTATTTACACTCAGATATTTTATACTTTCAGCGCGGTTAAGAGCCGTATCACATATTTTTTCCAGAAAGGCAAGAAAAGTGGATTTTTGGCGTTCTAATTCCAAGAAATAAAGAGATTTCTACAAACTTTAATTACTGAATTACCTGGACCATTTCTTGATGTTGACCATGGCGGCCTTTAATTTTAGATGTAACGAATATTATTTACTTATTCAGCCCATTTTCCGAAAGTCGTTATTCGTAAAACGCTCGGAAGGCAAACTTTGAGCTCCTTAATACAGTAATATCACTACAACGAAAACCGTATACTATTTTTTTTTATGTCCGTCATGTATTCTTGATGTACACTACGGCTTTATTTTTTCGTTTTTTGACCACATATCCAAGGTATACATTACTTACAATTACACAAAATTAAAAAAAAATCTTCCTGTATCATTCTAATTTTCTCAGAAATAAAATAAGATTCTTATATAATACTTATACTATATTAAAGTTCACTCTTTTAGCAATACGACATAATATAAATTATTGTCATTAGAAAGGAGAAAACACTGCAAAAAACAATTAGAAATTGTGTATATATTTGCTTGCGCAAGAGAAGAGCGCTCAGTGCCGCGGTTTTTCTCCCAGGGTTGAATAGTTATTTATTTATTTATTTATCCTATCTTTTATAGTTACATCCAAAAAAAAATGCGTTCATTTTTTCAACTCATTTTAAAAGAATACCTACGCTATTTTGTAATACGGCTCTTAATAGAAGGACATCTGCATTTTATTGATTTTTTTAAATATAATCACGCTTTACATTGTATATTTGTATTCTGAGTTCCGTGTCAGGTTTGCCCGAGGAAGTTGTACTAAGTAGAATATATTTCGTTTTGGAGATATTAATAGAAAGCAAACTATTATCAAGCCACGACTTTATCTCCGTTAAACCCTTCTCATCCAAAGATAAACAATTAGTTCGTGTTTGTGCCTCATACATAGTAGCGGTATCGTCTGCATCCGACTAATATTATAAACGCGAAAGTTTGTATGTATGTATGGATGTTTGTTACTCTTTCACGCAAAAACTACTGAATGGATTTTGATGAAACTTTACAATAATATAGCTTACACATCAGAATAACACATAGGCTATAATTTATAAAGATATATGGTTTTCTATCATCATTATCACAAGTTTCCATCACCACGCGGGTGAAACCGCTGCGCGCAGCTAGTATAAAATAATGCTACAGTTATTTTGGATATTATAATTCCCAATTATATAGATTAAGAAGAGCAGCAGCCCCAGGATACAACCTTGGGGAACTCCATACATTGAAGGCAATTTTGTGCTATGGCCGCTATTTTGAATACTGACTGATTGCTCACGATTGCATAGGTAGTACTTAAATCAACAAAGAGCTTTATTTCTTATCACAATCACAGTATACCAAACAGTAGGTTTTCTCTCGAGCTACAGGGCATTGCGGGAAGAGGGTGCAAGGAATGTGGTCAGAGGGTACGTCTCAACGAACGCCTTTGGTTAGCGTTACACGCAGGTAAAGGCTGGCTACGTTATCGAACGTTTGGGGCCGAGTAGCCGACATCTGGCGGCCATATCCGATCCCTCACGACTCGTGACGTATTCGCATCGATTTCAATTTTGTTCTAAGAGAATATACTGTCTGTCATACTGTGTCCCAGTGTTCCGAAGACGATTAATTTGGTACGATCTGCCTCTTGAAGTGATTTTTAATAATTTTAATAATATTATTTTAACCGCAAAACATGTTTTACAATTAGGTTTAGGTTAGCTGTAAGACATTGCTTCAACGCAATAAGCTCGCAGATTTGTTTCATACCATAACGCGTTTTATTATTATTAACGTCACAAAAACTCACATTCCCTAATGTGAGTTTTTGTGACTATTTCGATCAAAATTGTTGATTTGTGTCTTTGTGATTCCGATCAAAATTCTTGATTTGCGTCTTTGCGATTCTGATCAAAATTCTTGATTTGTGTCTTTGTGATTCCAATCGAAATTCTTGATTTGTGTCTTTGTGATTCCTATCGAAATTCTTGATTTGTGTCTTTGTGATTCCGATCAAAATTTGTCACTATTTCGGTCAATACGGACAAAGGTTGACATAGGACGTTTGTAATTAGGTATCGATTTATATCATTTTTAGAAAGGCAACTTTATAGTTAAAGTTATACAATACATTACAATGACAAGTAGAATATTTCTTGGACTTGGTTGAATGGATAAAATGGAGGACAGAGCTGTTAAGTAAATGCCGGTCGTTTCAACGGATTTCAATTGTGGTTTTCTATTGCAATTATCACGGCCGATATTTCGAGCGGTCGAGCGACTCGAATGAAAACCGCGTCCGTTTTTCCCATAGAACCGCTTGCGGTTCGGTCCGGATCGCTGTCGTTTATATAGATCGCCATTCAGCCGCGCACGATTTGCCGATCTTGTGGTACCTAACGATCTCACTGTTGGATACTCAGACATGCGCAGTTGAGATACGCGAAGTAAACTCACTTTGTGAAATTAACGGAAATGAAAAATGTCTTGTAACGAGTTGTTACTTTACCCCCCTCTCCCCCCTACTCCACCACGTCTGAGACGATTAACCCGTCGGACGCCAACAGTACATATAGGCACTTTGCGTCGTTTGACAGATCCGCGAGTAACCGTTACGGCCGGCCCTCATACATCTATACTAATATTATAAAGAGCTAAAGTTTGTGACGTTGTAGGAAGTAATCTCTGGATCAACTCAACCGATTTTAAACATTCTTTTACCAATAGAAAGCCACGTTATTTGTGAGTGGCATATGCTATATATTTATCCGAGAAATGAAAATACTTTTTCGTGGTAGTCGGATTTGCAAAGTAAGTCGGAGAATAAATGGTCGAACGAAAACGTTTCTAACTAACGCTGCATTAACGATGAGAGATATTTGATTATGTTTTAGAAAAAAGTTGTAGAGCTTGATAATGCCTACAAAAAAGTCAGCGACAGCTTTTATATTTAAGTCACAAAAAGTAGTATTTTATATAAAAAAAAATAATTTAAATCGTTAGGTCATGTTCATTGATCATATTATCAACAATTATGATTTCTTATCAAAATAAGTAAATTCATCGTCTCAAGTATTTAAAAAAAAAGACTTTTCCTTTTTACTGCATATAATTTCCCTTTTACTGCATAAATAGTTAAAGAGATAATATGCTCACAAATAAGACACTCACAAGAAGACACTCACAAAATACGGTATTATAGTCAAATTGGCATGCAAATACATACATACATATGCAGTAAAAATATAACCCTTCTTTTGGCAGTCAGGAAATAAATCATAGCACTCAGTACTAACCGAACCACACTCTTAATTTCATCACAGGTAAAAATTTTACCGCCCAACGAAGTGGGCACGGGTCAGCTAGTATTATCTTAATATATATAAATTACGTGTCACGTTGTTTGTCCGCGATGGACTCCTAAACTACTTAACCGATTTGAATCAAATTTGCACACAATGTGCAGTTTGATCCAACTTGAAAGATAGGATAGGTTACGTCTTAATTTATAGTCGCGATATTATTTTATTGCAATGTCTATTATTTGACATTCGCAATTATCTGTTAGTTCCAAACGATTTTAACAGATGGCGTTATCTATTGAGTAATCCATAGATGGCGCTGCTATGTTAAACCTACAAACGTCATAGTCGGCCAAGCGTTATTCTAAATTCAAAATATTGTGAAGGTAATACAGTGAAATTATTCCTGCTTTTTAATTATTTGTGCTTCATTGTTCAAAACTTTTTAATTAAAATATATACATGTAAGTATTATCACATAGTTATAAAAGTGGAATAACTGCAGTATAGGAACCTCTCTCCAATTTTTTTCATTTTAATGCTAAATCTGGAAGAAAATTGTGTCGGTCGCTATAAATAAGCGAGATATAGGCATTCAAAGTTTAAATTATAAAAACAGGCCAAAATAATATAATATAAAAATGGATGTTGGTATATCTGTATGCCCGTCTGTCCGAGTTTAATAGACTCCGAAACCGTTTGACCGATCACCATGAAAGTTGTCATATATATGTATTTTTTCATGGTTAAAGTTTTTATATATATCCGCTTTGTTGCAACTTTCAACTAGACGGCGCTGCAGCACACCAACTTCTATACTGCTCAACCGATCGCCATGAAAATTGGTATACATTGGTATTTGAGAAAAGATATAACACGGGCAACGCCGGGTAATACCACTCGTATAAATATATAATATACACGACTAACAAGATTAATTACTAGGTAACAAGGGCGAGTTCATAAAAAAACGATATTGTCAGTATTTCGACCAAAAAGTTGCGGCGCCATCTTTTGCGCGCGAAAGCTGGCTTTCGAGCGGTTAAGACCATTTACGGATTGAAGACTGTCTTGTGTGTCTCTCTGTCTAATGGGAGCTAATGGGCCTTATTGGAGTTGGCCACGAAGACCTATCCGTTCAGGGTCGGTCACACTCACGGGTCAAGACCCATCCGACGCGGCCTCCACGCATAAGCGCGAGCCCGGGTAGGACTCTGGCCTGCGGGCCAGTCTCCCCTAGCAGTCAACCTTCGGGTGCTTCTAGACGGTTTGCACACCGTGCGGCGTCAGCTAATCGTTTGTGCATTCCGACTGGCAGGGGAGTCTGGAAACAGTAGTGTTTCCTATACAGCGATGGTTGTTGTTTACCTTACGACAACAGCTCTTGAAACGACCATTGGGCTACCCGTTACCGCGTAAACAGCCGGGCAAAGGATGCCGTGGTCAGTGATAGATTTGGTAGACAGCGTATTACCCCTACGTAAGAAAGAAGACCGCGCAAGCGACCTCGATCCTTTAACCAATTGTCATACTGAATGAATCGCGGACCACGGCATTCTTTGCCCGGCTTTTCACCCGAAATTGGTTAGCTAATTGGTCGTTTCAAGAGCAGTTGCCTTAAGGTGAACGACTACCCCCGCTCTATAGGAAACAATACTGTCTTCAGACTCACCTTGCTATCGGTCGGAATGCACAATCGATTGGCTGACGCCCCATGGTACGCAAACCTTCCAGGAGCGCCCGAAGGTTGACTCCTAGGGGAGACTGGCCCGCAGGCCAGCGTCCTACCCTGGCTCTCCCTTCTGCGTGGATGCCGCCGAATAGGTGTTGACCCGTGAGTATGACCGACCCTGAACGAATGGGTCTTCGTAGCCAACTCCAACAGGGCCTATTAGCAAGCAGCATCAACAAGAGTGAGTCATATCTTCGATTTCAGAGGTATGTAATCACAGCTGACATTATTATTATTATTTCGACAGAAACTAGTCGAAGCCAGTCGAAACTTGCCGAAAACTGCCGTAAACCAACAGTCCAAGCAATGATAAAACATCTGAATATGCCAGGATCGCTCTCAAGCGAGAGATAGGATAGGTATATCGTATTTTGATAGTTTTAAAACTACCCGTAGTTTTATATGCCGATCGTGGAAATTCGTCTGAGGCGTGACGTCATTCCCGGCTCAGCCCGAGCGACGAATGAGTCATGGCGGCACTTCCGCCGCGAATGTAGGGAATATTTTTTATAGGGAGCGAATTTCATGCATGGATATCCTTGAAAGATTGTAAAAATGCATCATATCGTTATGTCTGATGACTATTTCAGATGCTGGGCCCAGACGACCTTGACGTGGAATCTCTTTCACTTCCGATCAACCTAATCGTATTGTAGTGACACATGATGATGAACAAAATATCACTAAACTCAGCAGACATTTTAATTCCAAGATTCAATTGACGTCATGTCACCGGCAAATTATGACTTATATCATTCAAAGATATATCGTTTTTATATGTGTCTTTCTTACGATGCAAATAATTAATATATGAAAACAGCGTTTTACAAGTCTGTCTTTCACAGTTGCAAAAAATAATTCACACGAACAATCCCCAGCCTACCACAAAAATCACCAGATTTACGGATATATAAGCGCGTACATTTAGCGTATTACTCACTCTCGTCAACATTATCTATGGTAAGCCATCTCTCTATTATATGAGCTTCTTTTAAAATAATTAAATGGTCTAAGTATTAACACTGTGTTTATTCTACCATATGTACGCCGAGGAAACAAGACTTCCACAATCGTTGGCCTCTGATCATTTCGACAACGCGCGACATCAAATTTCCCACAGTCATAAACTATGTATTCTATGTCTCTGTCGGACAGATACAAATTGGTTCGTACGACCTTTGGTGTGTTTAGGAAGAAGGCTGGTCGTACAATGATCGTGTATCCCTAACGTGACTATTTATTTTTTCGTCAAAGCCAGACGCTTTTGTAGAAAAAAACGTATTGGTCTTTTGCTACTTTTTATTTAAATATGAAAAACATGATAACAGTATTACTAATAATAAGTAGACATCTACGCAGTTGTTTTATATTTGTCGGAGGAGCAAAATTGTTTCAAAATATCGGGTCTAGTTTTTAAGTAAGAATGGAGCTGATTACATGATTTATTAATGTTAGTCTTGGTAATCAAAATGGCTTTCAAAACTGCGACAGTTAATTGTATTTTTTCGCTTGTCCATATTTTATTCATTAGAGAAAAAACTCTTTCGACAGGTGCATTATATCCAGGCAGACATAAAACGTACTCAATAATTATACGAAAGTTAGTACAGTTGAGATTGTTATCACGGAAATGTTTGATCAACTCCACCTAACGGTCTTCAGCAGCAACATTGTCAGAATTCCAGCTTGAGATTTTGTCATCTTTTGGGCTTAAATTATCTTTTGGTGTGTTTGCAAAAGCGGGACATTTTTGCTCTTGCTGGGGACAGCGGGACAGATAGCCTGAAAGTGGGGCCGTCCCGCCCAAAGCGGGTCATATGGTCACGTTATGTATATCCTACGATATCTGTAACTGAATGATGCTATTCAAATATGTATATCAGTAGGGAGGGAGACTGTAGCGATATGACAGGCGGGAGCGTCGCTTTAGGGACGGAAATGGAATTTGAGCGACGCGACGTATCGGCAATCTCAGGAAGTTGGCCAGCGCGTATCAATCCAATGCGCTGCGCGAATAATCGACCACTGTCAATACTGTATGAACTGACAGGGGTGTTTCTGCACGAACAAGATAGACATTCTATAGACATCCTCGTTATATTTCTTTAAGTGCGTAACCTTATTGAGATATTTTTGCTTGTTTTCGTTTTCTATAGAAGGAATTCCTTTGATTGAAGGAATAATTTACGCGAAGGACTTTTTTAGTGGAATCCCCAGCTTCTCTACATAGGCTGATAACTGGACTTTGCGAGTCATGTAAGAAATTCGGTCCTAAGATTATCTTAACCCCTCACGTTGCGAGGTAAAATCTCACCGCGCCCTAAAACATCACTTTTGCGCGCGACATATTCGCGCAAAAAATCGACGCGAGTCAACGGCCTTGAGAAAAACGATCATAACTTATAAACCACTAATCGAATTAAAAAAATATAAATAGAAAAATGATCGCATTGAAATTTGACATATAAAACATTATAACCTTATCTCGTAAAACAATTAAGATAATAATGAATAAATATTACAAAATTGGCAAACTGAAAAAACTCGCCTATAAAATCATTTCGATTTTTTTGTAAATACAGTTTTTGTAAATATCAAAAATTGTAAATACAGTTATGTTCTTTATTAAATGCTTTACCAAAACGATATTTTTTTTTTACTTATTTGCATACAAAAATACGGAAAAAATATTTATTTATTCAGCCAAGAAAAATTGTATGTATTCTCGTAAAAAAATTTTTTTTTAATTTTTAATTTGTGACTACTTATGGTATTTTTTTATATGAAATTCTTTCAAAATAACTTTATTACTACATCACTTCTTCTTAGAAATCACACCAGAACTTTGAGCTTTGTCTGATATTATAGAAAAATCTAAAGTTTTGAGAGTTTCCGACTTCCGAACCTAATAATAAACTTTGAATGCCCATAATATAAAATTCGTTAGATTTTTTCAATTATATTGTCCTATCATAGACTTATTATATGTCTAATAACTAATTACTATACTCCAAAGAGTCACATTTCATCGAAAAACTATGGAAAATCGCACTTTTTTCTCTCATAGTAATTATCAAAACAAGTTTCATTTTCGCGAGCCATATTAGAAAACAACATATAATGTTCAAAATACGCATAATTATGTGATAACTTAGGATGTAAATGAAGCAATACCTATTTTATTAGTAAATTAAAGCGACATTACGTCATGTTTCGCGATATAACGGGATATTTCACAAACATTACAAAATAAAGACGGCCATTTTTCGAGAGCCGTTTGGTTTCGCCAAAGTGTTTTCTTCGAAAATTCGTGAAAAACAGCAAATGGGCTGTGTAAATTGTTTAATCCTAAGGCCTAAACTACTTAAAAATGGAAATTACTTACTTTTATCCGGTATACACTTCACTTATATACACAAAACAATTCACAACACAAACACGTCGCGGAATTATACGCCGCCAGCGGTGGGCAGTTCGCGACTGTCGTCAGAAATGAGGTCACCGATTTTGTAAGGGATGTAGTAATTCATATTTCTAACATCGCATGCGGCAATCGAGCAATTTCATAGTGTTGCATATTTGGCTATATTATGGCATCATTCGATAGAATATACAATCGCATTTCGAAATTTAAACGACATTTTCTTGAGCGGCGAGCGCGATATCCCGTATGGGATAGTTTGGATTTCAGCCGGCCGCCATACATATCCCGCAAGGGATGTTAAGTGCCGAGCGGGTTAATAAGACCGAAACACTGGCCATCAACGCAGAGTTATCACCTACAACGGGAGTACCCGTCACCCCCAGGAAGATATAACGATATTGATCGTTATTTCAACCTGAAGTGCACGTAGAGACTAATGGGCCCTGTTAGAGTTCGCCACGAAGACCCATTTGTTCAGGGTCGGTCGCATTCATGGGTCAACATCCATCCGGTGGCCTCCACGCATGAAGTGCGATGCAAGCGCGGGTAGGACTCTGGCCTGAGGGCCAGTTTCCCCCAGGAGTCAATTTTCTGGCGCTCCCGGACGGTTTGGGCACCGTGCGGCGTCAACCAATCGATTGTGCATTCTGACTAACAGTCCGGAGAGCCTGGAAACAGTACTGTCTCCTATAGAGCGGAGGTAGTTGTTCACCTTACGGCGACTGCTCTTGAAACGACCATCGGCTACCCGATTCCGGGTGAACACCCGGCATCGGGTAGCTTCCTGAGGAGACGGTTTCGCCCGTTGTAGTCGACAGCTCTAGTTGCACGTAGAGACTTGGAGACGAAACAATCCACCGTCTAGCTACTACAAGTTGCCTGCGAGAGTTCAACGCCTTACCGCAAGGCACTGGGAAGTGTACCCAGCGGGCAGATATCACATCTGCGACCTGTCTGGTCGCAGGTTCGAAGTTGCTTTCGCGGCCTCTACCTCATGTTAGCGGTAATTCAGTTCGAATTTATCGCGGACCGTAGCGCCCTTTTCCCGCCATGTTCACGCGGGATTGGGAGGCCAGCAGATCGTTTCAAGGATAGATGACGTCAATTTACCTACCCCCGTTGTCATAGGATGGTCTCTGCGTTTCTTCCATGATTGAAAGAATGATCTGATATCGTTATAACTTCTTGGAGTGGCGGGTTCGCCCGTAGTATTTGACAACTCTCAAGGTACGAGGAGGTGCAATATGAAGAAGTGTACTGCTTTCTGAATTGGAGTTCCCGTTGGAGGCAACTCCCAAGGCAGTGTGCACGATGTGGACGTGCACGTTGGAGAGGACGTCTTCATCAAAGAGTCAGAAACACGAGCGATAATAGAAAGGGCTACCCAATATGTGACTGTGCATGCAGGATAATCCTTCCTGTAGTTATCGACCCCCATCACACAAGAGGCGAATGACAAGGTCATACAGACCGCAAGTTTATGGAGACAGTGTACTAACCTGGCCCGGACGCGTTAACGAACAAACGAACGAGCCAGTGGATATGCTTGGAAACATCTGCTTTTTTCTGTCGAATTAAGCTGCTAGTCGCGTCTGTCGAAACGCGAACACGCACGGCACGTCCTAAGCGTATTCCGACCACGAAAAACAGATTAAAGACACCGACGTTTCCCGCCGCGTTCGATGCAAATTATTTTAATTTTTAGATGAAGTCAACTTTTTCGATCTGGTCCTTCGAGCCGGATCGCATATTCGCGCCAGATTAGCTATTCGCGTTTCCCCGTATTTCAATTTTCCCCTTGCGCGTGCTGGTGATTTCCCTAGCATATTGGGGAAAGATTCCCCGCATTGATAGCGTAACCCTTCGCGCTAATCAGGCCATCGTTCAGATTCCATCTGCCGCCGCCGCGATTTTGAAATGTCGAATGCCGGGGGTACGGGCGACCCCGCGCATTCAAATGAGGGGCGCCGCGCCCCCCTCCCTTCTCAACCCTCCGCCGGCCCTCCCGCGTTATGCACTGCCTGTACGGGGAGAGGCGGCCTCTGCATATCCTGCTAGATTAACTGAGGCGGGTATTTCGCAATACCAAATTTTATCATATATAAGAATGTACGACATATGAGTACATACGTATAGTGGCTGCACAATATGTACTCC